>PVKE010027019.1:0-21894 GCA_004027555.1 Craseonycteris thonglongyai
TGGTCTTTTGTGGTTCCATACAAATTTGATGATTTTTTAAATCTATTTCTTGAAAGAATGACTGTGGGATTTTGATGGGAATGGCATTGAATCTGTATATTGCTTTGGGGAGTATGGCCATTTTAACTATGTTGATTCTTCCAATCCATGAACATGGAATGTCTTTCCATTTCTTTGTATCCTCTTTAATTTCTTTTAACAGTGTTTTATAGTTTTCAGTGTATAAGTCCTTCACGTTCTTTGTCAGATTTATTCCTAGGTATTTCTTTTTTTTGCAATGGCAAAGGGAATAGATCTTCTCATCTCTTTCTGAAGTTGCATTGTTGCTATACAAAAATGCAGTTGATTTTGGGACATTGATTTTGTAGCCTTCGACTTTACTGTATTTGTCTATTATTGTAATAGATTTCTGATAAAGTCTTTAGAGTTTTCTATATATAGGATCATGTCATCTGCAAAGAGTGACTGTTTAACTTCTTCTCTCCCAGTTCTAATCCCTTTTATTTCTTTCTCTTGTCTGATTGCTCTGGCTAGAACTTCCAGAACTATGTTGAATAGCAGTGGTGACAGGGGGCATCCCTGTCTTGTTCCTGATTTTAGGAAAATAGCCTTCAGCTTTTCCCCATTCAGTATAATATTTGCTGAGGGTTTGTCATATATGGCCTTTATTATGTTGAGGTACTTTCCTTCAATGCCCATTTTATTCAGTGTTTTTATCATAAATGGATGTTGTATCTTGTCAAATGCTTTTCCTACATCGATTGAGATAATCATGTGGTTTTTATCCTTTGTTTGGTTTATGTGCTGGATTACATTGATTGATTTGTGTATGTTGAACCATCCTTGTGCCCCTGGGATGAATCCCACTTGGCCATGGTGAATAATCTTTTTAATGCATTGTTGTATTCTGTTAGCTAAAATTTCATTTAAGATTTTTGCATCAGTGTTCATCAGTGAGATTGGCCTATAGTTTTCCTTTTTGGTATTGTCTTTCCCAGGTTTGGTATTAGGGAGATATTAGCTTCTTAGAAAGAGTTGGGTAGTACTGCCTCCTCTTGAATTTTCTGGAGTAGTTTGAGGAGTATGGGCATTAGTTCTTCTTTGAATGACTGGTAGAATTCATTGGTAAAGACGTCTGGTCCAGGCCTTTTGCCTTTGGGCAATTTTTTGATAATTGTTTCAAGTTCTATACTGTTGATTGGTCTATTGAGGTTATCCAAATCTTCTTGGTTCAGTTTAGGTAAAGTATATGTTTCTAGAAATTTGTCCATTTCCTCTAGGTTGTCAAATTTGTTGGCATAGAGTCTTTCATAATAATCTCTTATGATTGTTTGTATTTCTGCAGCATCAGTTGTAATCTCTCCCCTATCATTCTGTATTCTGGAAATATGAGATTTTTTTCTTTGTCCTTTGGTGAGCCTAGCCAGTGGTTTGTTGATTTTATTGATTTTTTTCAAAGTACCAGCTCTGTGGCATTAATTTTATCTATTGTTTTTCTATTCTGAATTTCATTAAGTTCTGCTTTAGTTTTCATTAATTATTTTCTTTTGCTGGCTTTGGGGAACCTTTGTTCTTCTTTTTCTAGCTCTATAAGATGAGATGTGAGGGTGTTTACTTTTAATTTTTCTTGTTTCTTTACAGGCCTGTAATGATATAAATTTTCCTCTTAATACTGCTTTCGCTGTGTCCCAGAAACTTTGGTACGTTGTGTTTTCATTGTCATTCGTTTCTACAAAATTTTTAATCTCTTGTTTTATTTCCTCTTTGACCCCGTCACTTTTTAATAGCATATTGTTCAATCTCCATGTATATGTGGTTCTCTCTGCACTTGATCTTTGCAATTGATCTCAAGTTTCAATGCTTTGTGGTCTGAGAACACACTTGGTATGATTTGAATGTTCTTAAATTTGCTGAGGTTGGATTTAAGTCCCAGGATATGGTCTATCCTTAAAAATGTTCCATGTGCACTAGAGTAAAATGTATAGCCCTTTGTTGTAGGATGGAATGACCTGTAATTGTCAATTATGTCCATTTCCTGCAATGTATCATTTAAAGCTGCAATCTCCTTATTTAGTTTCTGCTTGGATGGTCTGTCCAATGTTGTCAGGGGGGTGTTTAGATCCCCTGCTATAATTGTATTTTTGTCAAATTCTCCTTTTAGATCTGTTAGTAGTTGCTTTATAAACTTTGGTGCTTCCTGATTCGGAGCATATATATTGATGAGTGTGATGTTTTCTTGTTGTATTGTCCCTTTTATCAAGATGTAATGTCCATCTTTATGTCTTATTATTTTTTTTATCCTGCTGTCTTTTTCATCAGAAATCAGTATGGCCACTCCAGCTTTTCTCTGACTGCGATTTGCCTGGAGTATTGTTTTCCATCCTTTTACCCTGAGTGTATGTGTGTCCCTGTGGCTGAGGTGTGTCTCTTGTAGGCAGCATATGGTTGGATTTTGTTTTTTAATCCAGTCTGCTACCCTGTGCCTCTTTATTGGTGAATTCAGTCCATTTACATTCAGGGTGATGATTGATATATGAGGATATCCTGTATCCATTTCTTCTTTTTTTAAAATTTTTTTGTTATCCCAACTTTTCTCCATTTATTTTGATTTCTTGATTCAGGTCAAATAGCCTCCTTCAGTATTTCTTGGAATGCCGGTTTTGAGCTGGACAATTCCCTCAGCTTCTGTATATCTGAAAAGGCCTTAATTCCCCTTTTATATCTAAAGGTCAATTTTGCTGAATAGTTTACTCTTGGCTGGAAATTTCTCTCTTTTAATATTTTGAAGTTTGGGTTCCACTCCCTCCTGGCTTGCAGAGTTTCTGCTGAGAAGTCTGGTGACAGCCTGATAGTTTTTCCTTTGAAAGTTATATTTTGTTTTTCCCTGGCAGCCTTGAGGATTCTTTCTTGTCTTTGGTTTTTGTCATCTTCAGAACAATGTGCCTTGGAGAAGATCTGCTAGGGTCTAGGTAGTTAGGGTTCCTGATTTCCTCTTGGATTTGGGGCTGTAATTCTTTCCACAGGTTAGGGAAATTTTCATCCACTATTTGTTTCAGTAGACTCTGAGAAGATTTCATCTCGCTTCCTTCTGGTACCCCTACTATTCTAATATTGTTCTTTCTGATGGATTCAGAGAGTTCTTGTAGGGCTCTTTCATTTCTCTTGATTCTCACTTCCCTTTCTTCTTCCCTCTGTGACATTCCCATGTTTCTATCTTCGATTTCACTCATCCTTTTCTCTAGCTGGTCAGCCCTGTTTCCTATGCAGGTCAGTTCTTTTTTCAGCTCTCCCATGATGCCTTTCATTTCAAGGAGTTCCTTTTGGTTCTGCTCTAGCTTCTCAATTTTATTGGTAAAGTACTCATTTTGCTCAGAAAATTTCTTGTTGAGGTCATTTAACTGTGTCTGGGTACTTTGCCAGCATTGAGTGAGCTCTCTGAGTGTCTTGAGTATTGCAGCTCTGAATTCTGTTTCACTTAGATTTGATTCCAAGTGTGCAAGCTCCTTTACTAAAGAATGCCCCTGGTCTTCTGGAGGGGCTTTGGATTCTGAGGTGTGCATTGTGTTTGATGTGGTTCTTTTTGTTTTATGCATGAGTCTGTTTTCCCTCTGGGGGGTTGCCTATCAGATGGGCTTCTCTTTATTTTTTCTTTTGGGCTCAGTTGTGGGAGGAGGAGATTTTGGGAGAGGGTTGGGGGAAGCAGACAGCTTCTGTGCCCTGGGGCACTTCAGGTTGCTGTCTTAGCTGTTAGAAAGCAGAGTAGTGAGGGTGTGGCCGGGGGTGGGTGGAGGTATGTGTATAGGAGCTAGGGTGGGCCTGAGACACAATAGTAGATTCCTCTTTTAGCAGGGGGGCTGGTGGTTCAGTGCGGGTGGGGTGCAGAAGCTCTGGTCTTTCTCCGCTCTGCTTGGCTGCTTTTCCTTTAATCTTGTCTGTGAGCTGCACCCGCAGGACAGCGGCACAGAAGGGCTGGGGCTTGGCAGAGGCCCAGTCAGCCACACAGGAGGAGTCTCAGTTGCAACCCCATCAGAGGTGCACCCAAAGCCAGGTCGTCCGTATGGGCGTAGGCACCGCGGCGGCCTGGTTGGCAGCCCAGTCGCGCGCGCTGGCGTCAGCAGCCCAGTCGGTAGTCTGGTTGTGTGCATAGGCATTTGTGCCCCGGCGGCCAGGTCGGCAGTCCAATTGCACAAGCTGGTGGCAGCACAGCGCGGCCCAGTGGGCGGGGCACCGAAAGCCAGTCTCGCGCGCAGGCATTGGCACCGCAGCGGCCTGGTGGGTGTGGCACTGATAGCCGGTCTTGGGGCCCGGTCAGCAGCCCAATTGCGCGCACAGGTAGCAGCACTGGGGCGGCCTAGTGGGCGGGGCGCTGAAAGCGCTGTGCGCACAGGCCGTAGCTCGGGCGGCAGCCGCTCTATGCTCCCGGCTCTGTTGAGACCGCCGGATTCACTCCAAGCACGTCCAGTGCAGCTATGGCCACTCAAGCCCCAGCCCTCACTCCAAGAGCCCTGTCCTCAGAAGGCGCTCCCTCACAGTCAGTCTCCTCCGTAAATCAGGGGTGCTGAGCTGTTGTGGGCTGGTGCCCTGCTCTCACCCCGCCCGCCGGGAAGTGCCACCGCCCTGCTCCACAGTCCCTGTTCCACTTTAGGCTCCGTGATCTGATTAGGGCACTGCGTGCTGTCCCTTGAGTTCGGATGTTAAATTGTCCACAGTCTTGTGGGGCTTCCACGCTCCCTAGGTCTCGGCTTCTAGCCCAGCCCGCCCTCGATCCAGCTCCACTTTGACCGTAGTCCCCCAATCCCCCTTTGTTTTTGCCAGCCCTGGGCCATGCTCCGAGTCTCTGTTCCCGAACCGCTGCTTCCCTTTCCCTCTCCCGCTCTTCCCTTTTTTCTCTAACCTTTGTGTGTTGTTCTGCGTTGTGTGGTTCTCTTAGTTGAGGTTTCTTCTCAGGGTTTCCCCTGTGGATTCCCCTCTGTTCACAAGGCCCTTCCCAGGCAATTATCGGCGTTCTCCTCTCATGCCACCATCTTTTTTTCTTTTACTACTCAATTCTTTATGCCTCTTTTTTCTCATCTGTACGATGAGGCTAATAAATGATGTGCTTGACACGGTGCCTGGTAGGTAGGTACTCAATAAACACTATAATTTTATTCTCTTGAGGAAACTGTTCTGGAAAGGGCTGTTACTGCCCGGGATTCATTTCTGTGGTGGAGCAGAGTCTAGGACAGCTGTGGGGCTGTTGGGAGCCTGTCAGGAGCCTGAACGGAAAGGTTTCTGGGGACCTTAATGGCAAGGCCTCTGCTCCCTCGACCTCCCGGGAAGGACCCACCTGGGGGCTGGATGGCAAGGCCTGGGCCTCCCCTTCACCTCCCCTTGTGATTATCTATAGAAAAGAATGTGTACATGCAGCTTCCCATGAAGGCCAGACCAGTTCATTGGTTACTAGGCCCAGCGTTAAAAAGATATATATGGGAAGGGTCTGCTTGTTCCTGATAACAAATCTGCTTATGCTAACGAATAACCCACCCTGTACTTTAGGAATGTCTCTTAATCTCTTCCCTATTCCTTGCAATGACGTTAACTTCTGCTATATAAAGCAAGCAATAAAGCTAATCGGGGCTGCTCCTATTGAGGACAGTCGGCTGACAATTTTGTCGGTCTTTAATTCCCACCGCTCGAACTCAGGAACTTTGTTCATCCAGGCTGGTTCCTGGCATGGGGCAGCATGCCGCACACTTTATCTAGGGAGGTGAGCCACTTCCTCTCCTGTCATGGTCATGAGCCTGGCGATGGCCAAGGCAGGAAACAGAGCCAGCGAGGGCAGCTGCTCTCAGCCAGGCAGGCCTTCCGCAGGTGCTCCAGGGAGGGCAGTGCCCCGGCAGGGAGGATTCGGCTGGATCAGGGCCCGTCCAGGCTTGCCTCAGTTCTAACTCCCTCGGCAGGAGGCTGGAACAGGCTAACTTGTTGTCATCGGTGTTGTTATTCGGAGCATTGTCAGTTTGCATTTTTCTTTTTTAAAGATTTATTTTATTATTTTTGACAGAGACAGAGAGAGACAGAGGCAGAGAGAGGGGGAGGGTCCGGAGCAGTCTCCATAGTTGTATGTCATCAGTTTTCGACATGGTTTCATTTCACACAGGTAGGCGGGGGCCGCGCAGGGTGAGAACTGGGCTAGGGGCCTCCTGCATGGGAGGCGCACCCCCTCGAGCCAGGGGCTGAATAGGGGGCAAGAACCTAACTGGGGGCCTTCCACATGGGAAGCACACCCCAGTTCAGCATATGGGTCCACATGGGCCAGGGCTGGGATTCGATCCTCGGTCCCCAGGGCTGCAAAGCGAGTGCTTAACCCGCTGAGCCATCCCAGCTTCCCCAACATTTTTCTTGATTCTCTTTTTCACGTTCCACCTGAAATAGCCATTCCCTCCACTTCACACACACTTTTCCTAGATTTGCTTACACCAACTGTTCCTGGCACTTGTGTCTAAAATTCTCTCATCATCTAAGTGGTGCTGTTCTTATTTAAATACCTGTCCCCTTTCTATCCTCTGGGTGGAACACAGATGTGTCTTCCAAGCCTGAGGGGTCCCAAATAGAGCAGGCTGGTCTCTGGCAAGCGCAGGGTATATTTCTCCCACAAACAAGCTTTGTGGTGGTGTCAGAAGCAGACCTGAGCCCAGACAGGAGCCTAGAGGGCCACGGAGTCTCCTCTAAGGGTCCTTAGGTTGGGGACTCCTATCTCTTGAGTTAAAAACATCTATCATTTTCCAGAAATAGCCAGGCAGTTTGGTATTTTCAAAGCAATTGTTTTTGGAGTCACTTAGGCCTGATCTCTGCTAATAACTAGTTATGTGGCATTGAGCAGTTACTTCATTTTTTTAAGCCTCAGTTTCCTCAACTATAAAATGGATACAATAATTATGACTGGCATTCATTACATGTCAAGCACTGTTCTAAATACTTTATATGTATTATCTTAGTTAATGTTCCCAACTAGCCATTTAATCCCCAGTTTATAGTGAGGAAACTGAGGCACAGAGAGGTTAGGAGATTTGCCCAAGGTTACAGAGGTGGTAAGAGGCAGAACGAGGATTTAACCTAGAGAGTCTGGCCCCGGAATCCATGTCCTGAGCAATGGTGCGTAACTGTCTCAAAGGGCTTATTTGAGGTCTCAGTCATCGATCCACCAGTCCCTAGGCCATGGGTTTGAGTATAGAGTTGAGTACTGAGCTAAGCACCTTTGACTGGGTTCCATTTCTACTGATTTCTATTCTACTGATTGCCATCTGAGTGACCTTGGCTTTGTCACTTTCCTCTTCAAATCTCAGGTTTCCCTTTCACAACAGGAAGGGCCTGAACTCCAGCTGGTGATTCCTAGATTCTGCTCCAGCCCAGACTCCCTCCTGATGTCTACCTGTTCCTGGGGGTCCCCCAGATTCCTTGGCCTGGAGACCTGCCCTTCCCAGGTCCCCGCTCTGAGCTCAGCCTATGTGAGAATTCTCTGGTCCCTCACATTCCTCCATGTCACCCCCACTCAATCAGAGCCCCTCCTCATTTCTCCTGGATCCTTGCAGTCTTCTTATTCTTCTGTGACTCCAGCTTCCCTGTCCTAATCCATCACCCATGTTCTATTGCAGTCATCTTTTCAAACAGTGATCTATGGCCTCCAGCCGTGCTCCTCACAGTAAAGTTTGTTTCTTAGCCTAACATCTGATGTTCCTCATCACACCCCTATAACCCACCTTACGGGCGGCCCACCTGCCCTGGTCTCTGCCCGGTGCATACCACACACATTCATGTCTTGGTGCGGTATGTGCAGCTCCCCCTGGTCAAATGCCCTTCCTCACTTGTCTCAGGATTAGCACTCGCCCTTCAAGCCTCTAAGCCTCCCCTTCCTCCCCTCCAAGTACTTTCCGACTTCTCCAGAAAGAGAATGGATGAAGTCAGGATCAGAATCATATTCCTGGTTCTCTAGATGGTCCTGGTCAGTGAGCAATGGACAGGCAGTCCAGACCTTCAGGGAACTTTCCAGCAGCCAGTTCCTGTGCCTCCAGCCCTGAGGCAGCTGTGAGATTGAAAAACCTCCTAGGGAAAACATCCAGGGGTGGCCTTTCTGTGGCTATGGTGATGATGGCAATGGGGATCTTTATAGCACTTCACAGTTTATAAAGTACTCTCAGCTAGAATATCTCACTAACCCTTCACTTTAGCAGATATTACTGGTATTGTCACCCCTATTCACAAAGGGATGACAAAGGCAGAGAGAAGTGAAGTCACTTGCCCAAGAAGAGCTGATAAGTGAAGGAGCTGAGATTTGAACCCAAGCGTATTTGTCCCCAAAGCTGATACCACGCTGCCTCCTAGTGGCATGAGGGATGGTGACGGTGATGAGCATGCTGGAGGCCCCAACAATGGGTGATTCTGGACACTGCTCTCCAGAGCTCTGTGGGCCTCCTGCCCACCCCCTGGTAGGCAGCTTGGGCTCTCCCTAGACTTATTTATAACTTTTCTTTCCTCCGTGGCACTTTTCTTTGCCAGCCTATCTCATCTATCAGAGCTTCCTGCTGGTAGTGGGGATGAGACAGAGCATCACTGATGGCTCCCCAGGGCAGGCAGCTGGCCTCTACTGTGGTGGGAACTTCAGAGGGCTGGGTTGTTTTCTGTTCTGAGCTCAGAAATGTACACAGCTCCTCCTGAGACATTTCTGGACCTCTCCACTCTCTCAGGAAGCTGCGACATGGACCATGAATGTTATAGACCTCCCAGTGGCCCCAGGCGAGCAAGACAGGGCTTTTGCAATGTTTGTGGGAAATGGAAATGACTCATGCTTACACCCTCAACCTGCACCACACGAGAACAGAGCTTCTTCTCAAGAGATGCTTCCTCAGTGAACAAACTCCATTTTACAGAGGAGAAAACAGAGTCTCCAAGAGCTAAATACCTGGTGTGAATCCAAATTGGTCTGGCACCAAGATCTGATGCAGCTGTCTAGTCCAATTTGGTGGTGAACAAACTTTCCTTCAATCTCAGCATCTTCGCAAAATCTTCCCACCATTCTTGTCTTAACTGAGACTTGTTCCCGACCTGAATCACTCAATGTGCAAACTTGCCTTTATCTCTCTCTCTCTCTCTCTCTCTCTCTCTCTCTCTCTAAATCTCCTTCTCTCCCACCTGACTCCTGGTGAGTCTAGACCCTGGACTCAGAAGCTTCTCTTCTTCTCCTCTGGTGATCATCCCTCCTGTATATTCCTTCCTTCTCTCCCTCTCCACTGGTGAATTCCCGCCAACAAGTGGTGGGATATCTGCTCAAATATCTCCAACTTAAAGATACAACAAAATTCTCCCTGACCCCTCCTTGCCTTCTCACCATCCACTTCTCTTCACAGCCAAACATCTTGAAAATATTTACTCTCTCTCTCCACTTACATACTCCATAACCTTCCATACCCACCATTCCACCAGACCTGTTCACCCAAAGGTCACTAGTGACCTCTTCTTTGCTGGATCCCCTGGACACTCATCACTTCTAATCCTTTGGTCCCATTAGCAGCTTTTACTGCTGGTGGCCACATGTGCCCTTTGAGGCTTGTCTGTGTTGTCATACTCTCCTGGCTTTGCTTTACTCTCTAACCATTTTATTCTCAATGTCTTTTGCAGACCCTTCTTGTCCTTCTCATGCTGGTTTCCTCCAAACTTCTGTCCTCACTCTATACTTGCTCCCAGCTTCATAGAGCATACACCCCTCAAGTCTTTGTCTACTGCTCAACTATCCCTCCTGAGCGCCAGACATCAACCACAAATATTGGCCAGACATTACCATTTGGATGTCCCACGGGATCCTTAAATGCAACACGTCCAAAACCAAGGTCATTGTCTTCCTTCTGAATCTTCCATCTGCACTGCCCACCGTCATGTTCTCTATCTCATTCAACATCACTACCATCCGCCTTGTCGCACAAACCAGAACACTGAGCATTGTTTTGGACTCTTCCACATAGTTATCAAATTCTGACTCTTCTGTCTGAAAGATTTCTCTAAGCCTTGGCAATAGATAGGATTGTAAAAGTGACTCACTGTCGGCCCAGAGGAGGGGCCACAGCAGGCTTAGTTACTTCACCTCTCTGAGCTTCCTCGTTTATAAAGGAAGGGTAATAAAAACCAGTGCTCAGATGGGTGAAATGAAGTGTGTGACCACCCGTACACAGTCATTAGCATAAGGAAGCACTGAGTATAGGTCAGCAGCTTCTGCCATGGTTGTCATTGTTGCTGCTCCCCAGTCTTCTTGCCATCCATCTCTGGCTGCTCTCCCTGCCTCTAGTCTTTCCCACTTGAACCCATTCTCCACGTGGCAGTGGGCATGATCTTTTTGAAACATGCAGCTGACTGTTAGTCCCCTGCCTGAAGGCTGGCCCTGGCTCCCCACTGTCCTCACACTGAGTTACTATATTTATTTGTTTGTTTGTTTGTTGTTACATTTATTGGAGTGACGTTGGTTGGTAACAATTACATAGGTTCCAAGTGCACAACTTCACATGACATTGTCCATGCATTGCATTATGTGCCCACCACCCAGGTCAGCTGTTTCCATCAGCAGAGTTCCTCATTCTTGGTCTAGAATTGGAGATCCTGCTCACTCTGGCCCCTGCCAACCTCTTCAGCTTCAGATTTTGAGACTCCCAATCTCTCCCTCTATATTGCATCCTGAACACACTTGTATCTGCACTCTAACACACCTCCTGTTTTCACCCCTTCCTTGACTGTTCATGCCTTTGGCCTGAAGCGCTTTCCTCATCTGCTTATAATTCATGAACTACCCAAAAGATGTCTCCCATGATGCCAGCCCGCTCTGTTCCCTCCTGGGCCCTTCAACACTATAAATAGTACTGCAGATCACACTGGATATAGCTGGCCATCAGTTTTTCCATTGGCTACCCCACTAGACTGTGTCAATTCACTGTGATCAGGCACCTAGCACAAAGCCAGCTTCATTCAGTGTGGAATGAATAATGAGCCTCAGTTCTCCTAACCTTTAAGATGGGCAGCATATGCAGCCAGGCCTGGTTAATCCAGCAAAGAGCAAGAGCACTGGGGGCTGGAGGAAAGTGAAGTCACAGAAGGCTCCCTGTAGGAGGTTAAACTTAGTTTTAAGGCATCTAAGGAAGAGTGAGAGTGAACAAAGAGGGCAGTGAGCAAAAGAGAGTGAAGATGTGGAGAACCGAGTGGCTCTCTTCTCTGTCACAGTTGTTCCTTCCTGTCAAAACACTCAAAGGGCCACCTCTCCACCTCTACCACTCCCTGGCCAATAGCACAATATTTTACATTTACATAGAGAATTTTCACTTTTTCTTTTCTCATTTGTGTGTTTGGTTGGCTCAGAAGCTAGGCTGAGAGCAAATCCAAGACCTCAGATCTTGCCTTGTCCTTGGCTTGCTGTGTGACATGGACAATCTCTTTCACATCTGAGCCTCGACTTCCTCATGTCAAATGGGGACACCAATTGCTACTCAATAGCGGGGGATGGCTCCATAGGCCACAGAGTTATAATAGGATTATTAATCTTTTTTGTTCTGATATCAGCAAAGCCCAGTGATAGCTGCTAAACTAGCCACTTGGGAGTCCCCAGAAAAGCATTACTCAAGGCCCCAGTAGAAGGAGACCTCCAGGAGCAGGGCCCCAGCAGGGTAGGGGCAGCCGAGGCCTGGGGCTTTAATGGGATCAGGCCAGCTCCAACCTAGTCCCACCCATTGAGACAGTGCTGGCTTGGGGGGAGGTGGGTCAGCTGGAGTGGTGTGGGTTGCAGGTGAGCTGGGCCACCTTGCAAAAGTCTTAGGCATGAAGGCTACAAAGTGCCCAGAGCCAGTTAGAGCCCAAGTGGAGACAAGGTTCTGAAAAGGCAGTTAGGGACCCTCTTAGAGAAGAGCTCTAAGAGAAGGGAGATGGGTTAAAATATTTCTGCTCCAATGTATTGCACTCCAGGCTGGCTGGCTCTGTCACTGACTTGCTAACTATGTGATGCTGGGCAGGTCATAGCCCCTCTCTGGGCCTTCTCTGCCTCATTAGCAACAACGAAGGAGCAAGACCAGAAGCTCTCCGTAGAGTCAAGCGTTATCTGAGTCTGGAGGGATGAGCTTGTTAGGATGGGTGTGCTCCAGGCTCTGCCTAGAACACCAAGAAGCCAGGTGCTGGGCCCCACTGTGAAGCTGCTTGTATAGGCGAGGAGTCAGAGCCAATCTCCAGTCCCAAGGAACCCCCAGGCCAGTGACAGAGACAGATGACAATACCCAGAATGATCTGCGCCACCAGAGACATTTAAGGGCCTCTCCCAAGAGGACCCTTAGGAGCCCTGGGCAGGGAACCAGGAGTCTGCTTCTGGTGCATCTCTGCCATCAACTCCCTGTCATCAAGTCACTCTCTTCTCTGTTTTTGTTTTTTGTTTTTTGTTTTTTCATGAAAAATGAGGAGAAATGGTAATTGGACTACATTGCTTGCATTTCAAGTCCCTTCTGAATCTGGTGTTCTGTGATTGCCCAGAAAACCCGGCACAACCAGCTTCATGGGCCCAGTCAGTATATGTAACAGCTTCTCAGAATTGCAACAACATTCAGAAAAATGTAGTTTCTGTCCATTTAGATGCTAAAATAAAAGACAGGAAAAGCTGGGATGGCTCAGTGGGTTAAGCACTCACTTTGCAGCCCCTGGGACAAAAGATTGAATCCCGGCCCCAGCCTGTGTGGACCCACATGCTGAACTGGGGTGGGCTTCCCATGCAGGAGGCCTCCAGTTCATTTCTCGCCCCCTGGTTCTGCCCCTGGCTCAAGGGGGTGTGACTCCCATGTGGGAGGCCCCCAGTCTAGTTCCCGCCCTGTGCAGCCCCCTCCCACCTGTGTGGAATGAAACCATGACAAAAACTGATGAGGTACAACTATGGAGACTGCTCTGGGAACCTCCCCCTTCTCTCTGTCTCTGTCTCTCTCTGTCTATGTCAAAAAACAATAAAATAAATCTTAAAAGAAAAGAGAAGAAAAGAAAAATCCTTGTTGACTAATCCATTATGGAAAAAAGTTTAAATCAGGTTAACCTTTTATTTATTAATTAATTTATTTAAAAGTATTTGTTAAGGGTTTATTATGAGCTGGGTTTTACCAGGTACCAGGTGTACAACATTGCTGCTCAGGACGTGGGGCCTGGCTGCTATGACCTTTTTCTACTCAAATATGTCCTTAAGTTATTTCTTTTCTCTTTTTTTTTTAGTTGGTGAGATAGATAGATAGATAGAGAGAGAGAGAGAGAGAGAGAGCCCAGAGCAGTTTCCACAGTTATACATCATTAGTTGTGACATAATTTCATTCCACACAGGTGGATGTGGGGCCTCATGGGGCGGGAACCAAACCGGGGGCCTCCTGCTTGGGAGGCGAGAACTTTCACTGCTGTGGTCATCCTGGCAGTTACTAGTTGTGCCACAGTTCAGCATATGGCTTTGCACAAGCTGGGGCTGGCAATCAAACCCTGGACTCGAGACTTCGAGGCAAGTGCTCAACCACTGAGCTATCCCAGCATCCCCCTTAAGTCATTTCTTGAAAAGAACATTTTTCTAGTCATCTGGAACCTCTACTTAGTAACCATGTCCATCTGAAACTGTTTGAAAATGTCCCCAGAACAAAACAGAAATGTATAGTTGTCTCTGACATCAGAGAAAGAAACAGAAAAATAAACTGATTGGTCTAATTTTTCCCCAGGTGGGAACCAAAGCTTTCAGGTGGCCTGGCTTGGTGGAAAGAGTCCAAGGCCAGAGCCGGGAGATCTGGTTTACTATCCTCAGAGCCATTTCTACTCTTACATATTCTGTGACATGAGAAAGTTTTTGTTAGAAGAGGGAGAAATTGGAGTTAGTTTTGGAAAAGCAAGTGGAGCTGCTCCAGGAGTCATGGGGGCAGAGAGGCAGTGAGTGGTCTGAATGTCAACTAACCTGGCCCTGGGTCACTCAGTCAAGGTAAAGGATGAGTCAGCATTTCCCTCAGCTCAGTTCTGTGGGTTGAGCCTCACTTCAGGGTCTTGGGCTGCCATGGATACACAGTACCTTCTTCACTAGCCTTCAGGGAGCAGACTTACTCTCTGTAGAATGCTTGGTCTTCTCTGGTTCTGAGGCTTTTCAGTTCTCTGTGGTGCCCTCTGAACTGGTACAAGGAAGGAAGGCTCCAAGGTGTGGGCATGAAACAATACCACCTGCCGAGCTGCAGCAGCCAGGAAGAGGAAGATGTATTGAGTGACCCACAAGCTACCATTTAATTCAGTGTTAAAATATTTTCCTATAAGTTCTTGTAATTTTGGCATTGGTATCACTTGTTTGATAGCAAGTGCTCATGTATCAGCAATATAGTTGGGAGTGGGTAGAAGGCTTGAAATGATTGCATAAGGAAATGACTAGCTGTTCTAACTAGGGAATGGTAATGGGTCCATGTTCCTGTCCACTGGGAAGGCTCCATTTTCAGCTTGATTGCCAATTAAAATAGCACGCTTCCTGCCAATTTAGAGCGACTCCATTCACCATTATCACAGTGACCCATTTGAGGAAATTTGTGCTACAGTCCTGATGACTTTAGTTTTTGTGAATTAAACAGTCCTGATTCCACAGGAGACACAGTAAGTTTCACTATGTTTAAATCTACAATGGCTACTTGGTCACTCTAAGCCCACTGTGCAAGTAGACCAGCAGCCAAAAAAAAGGAGTTACATATTTATTTGCAAGGGCAATTGACCCTGAACTTCAAGAAAAAGTAAGACCACCCTTCCATAATGGGGGCTGGGATGTTGGCACTCAGGAGCATTTGTTGTTTTTTTCTGTGACCAAGTTTAACTATAAATGGGCAATCAAAGCAGCATAATCTGATAAGGCATAGTAGCCAGGGTCCCAGAACTATCAGGGATGAAAGTCTGAGTTATACAAAAGGGAATCCATCTAGACCAACTGAAGTGATTGAATGTTAAGGGAAAGAGAAAGAAATCTAGAATGGGTGGCAGAGATAATGAGTATCACTTGCAGCCTTGGGACTGACTACAGTGGCAGGAGCAGTAGTTAACCCCACTAGTCATTCTTTTAGAGATTCCCCACAAATTGTGACTAGTCAGAATCCTGGAAACCCTATGTCCAAATGAAGTGAATTTCTTGTGATAAGATTGATATCTGAAGGATTAAGTGATAAGTGAATAGATCTGAAAGGTTCAAGAGGTAGACTGTAGTAGACACAACTGATGGTTGACCTGCCCTCTAGCAGCTATGTTGGCTCCTAACAAGTCACACACATATATCCTAAGATACAGATATAATGGTCCTGACCTTGCTTTGTTAGGGGAAGGGAGCAAGAGAATAACTTCATAAGCAGAACAAACTGACTACTGGGTCCTAAGCAGTCTAAGTTTAGATGCCAGCTTTTGACTGCAGTTCCTGGTAAAGCCACTGTGTAGCATCTAGAGACCCTGAGAACCCATGGAAGTTCCATCTCCTCTTGCAAGAGGTGGACACCCGCAGTCTCATGGGAAATTAAACATATGCAGGCAGACTCTCCTCTGGCAATTGCCAGGTAATACAAACAAAATCCCTGGAGTAATTTTTAAATAATCATATTTTACTCCAAATGCCATGCATCCAATATCCCTTATCTCACTGAATCCTCCCAAAAACTCTATAAGGTAGGACATTTTGTTATGTTCCTTCTTACAGATGGAGAAACTCAGACTCAGAGAAGTTAAGTAAATTGCCCAAAATGACATAACTAAAATATACTAGTATTAGAACTGATTTTCAGGGGATGCCAGGGTAGAACAACAGGTTGAGCACTTGCCTTGCAACCACAAGATCCAGGGATCAGATCCCAGCCTGTACAAACCCACATGCTGAACTGCAGTGCAATTTGTAACTGCTAGGATGGCAGTGAAGGCTCTGCCTCCCATGCAGGAGGCTCCCAGTTCGGTTCCCACCCTGTGCATCCCCACATCCACCTGTGTGGAATGAAACTATGTCACAACTAATGATGTACAACTATAGAGGCCACTCTGCCTCCCCACCCCCATCCCTTTCTCACCTTATTTCAAATAATAAAATAAATCTAAAAAAAAAGAATTGATTTTCAAACCCAGGACTTTCTGACTTTAGACCTTGGGTCCTCACCGACAATGATGTACTGAAGAACACACACCTGGACATGAAGCCCTAAACTTTAGCGTAAGCACTAGTAATTCATTTTACTTCTTTGGACCTTACTTTCCTCCTCTTGGGTTGCCTGTCTCCCTGGCTGTTCTGAGGACCAGATAGAAAAGTGTTGATAAAAGCTGTCCTGGGGAAGCTGGGATGGCTCAGCGGGTTAAGCGCTCACTTTGAAGCCCCGGGGACCCAGGATCGAATCCTGGCCCCGGCCCATGCAGACCCACATGCTGAACTGGGGTGTGCCCCCAGTTCAGTTCTTGCCAGGACCTATGTGGGAGGCTCCTGGCCCAGTTCCTGCCCTGCGCAGCCCTGTGCCCACCTGTGGAGTGAAACTATATGGAAAACTAATGCTGTCAACTATGGAGACTGCTCTGGGCCCTCCCCCTTCTGACTCTTTCTGTCTGTCTGTCTCTGTCACAAAAAAAGAAAAAAGAAAAAAGCTGTCCTGTTGGTTATAAAGTTCTGAAACCATGAGGATTGTTAACAATGCTGTTCTCATTATCGGCAAATCTCAGAGGCAAGTCTTCTCCCAACACATGCTCTAGGAGGGGCCAAGAAGTTGATACTGGGTGACTTGGGGGTGATAGGGGACAGTGCCCCTGGGAGCCCTGTACTGGGAGACAGTGCCCCAGCAGACCTGGCTGAAAGGAGGGGTTAGGAGGGTTAAGGGGCCACAGCTCAGCACCTGCCTGGCTTTACTCTGGCATGCCAGGTTGGAAGACACAAAGGGGACATCACAGAAGGTATCAAGATGGGCAGGGCTTGGCAGCTGAGGGTAAAGTGTCAAATTTCAGCAAAGATCAGAGTTGGGAGATAGGGGTGAGGATGTGGGGAGAAGGGATGTAGAACTGGGATCGAAGGCCCTGATTACATCCTTAGGCCCTAAGCACAGGGCTGCATCACTCAGATGTAGTATGTCATTCAAAATACAAGAACCCTAACCTATAAAATAAGTAAGACCAGCCAAATTCAAACATTTTCTGTGATGATCTAGTCCAGGGGTCTCCAAACTACGGCCCGCGGGCCGCATGTGGCCCGCGAGGCCCTCTCATCCGGCCCGTGGAGACCTTTTTATATGAATAAAATAATATTAAATAAATAATTAAAGACAACATCTATGCTTTAATTCTTTTTTATTTGGACCTCAAGTGTGTAGTCGACCCTCAAACTTCTGTTTGATAGTTAATGCGGCCCGCGGGCTGAAAAGTTTGGAGACCCCTGATAGTCGAATGGTGCTTTGAAATAGCAAATGTGAAATCCTTTCAGGAAGTCTTTTTGGCACCCTGCCTTGTAGTGATCCAGCACGTGCCTGGGCCGCCTGTTGGATGGTCCAACACCACCGGGCAGTGAAAAGCCATGTTACCTCTCCTCCAGGGTCTCTGCATCCTCAACTTCCTCTGCAAAGCAGTGGGACAGAGGAGGCAGAAGAGGGGTAACTGGACTTGATGGCCCCTTAGGCCCCATCGGCTTTGGCCCTTGAAGTTTCTGCGCCTTAAACCCCTTACTCTGCCTCACCTGGGACCATGAGCCATGACTGCCTCTCTGAGAGCAATCCAGGGCCGTGGGGAATGCATCCCTGCAGGTATGAGAAAAAACCTGGTGACTGAACTTGTTGGAATGGCATTCTGCTTAACTAATAGTTAACCATTTAAAAATGGAGATAGTCAGGTTCAGCCTCTTGCCCAGGTCATGTGGTAGACCTCTGATGTTCTCTTTCAAGGAACACACATACAGGAAGGTTGTCTCTCTCGTGTTCATTTTAGACAAAGCCTTTGCCAGTCACCACTTCCAAATCTAGAAGCCAGGCTGCACTATCCAAATCAATCTCTGAGCAAACCAGAAAAAAAATTCAAACATGGTGGGTAGAATCAGGTTAGAATTGAAGATTTAAAAAAAAAAAAATCGTTTTTTTTTCATTTCTGACATCCTATGATATAAGGGCATGAGAGGTGATTTTTGTGTGTTTTGCATTTGTTTTAGGAAAGAAAGAAGGTAGATGTAGTTCTACGGAATTCAAAGGGAAAATGCTAGTGGAAATCACTGGGGTTCAAATAGCAGTGATGCAGATGTAAACATGAAGCTACTTGGACCACTCATCACAGGCTCCTCCTGAAGTGGGAACTAGTCAGTATTGCCTCAGCTGAAGTCCAGCCGTCCTGGGATTGACCCACATACATTTAGTGAGGTTCTTTTGTCTTTGGGAAGCTATAACTTTCAGGCCTCTGGGTCCTTTCTAGCAACAGTGGCTGAGTTGGTATTAGAGGAACCAAGGGCAGAGTGGGCATACAAGAACTAAACAGAACATCCACTGAGCTGTAGCAGCAAGGAGAAAGATGATAGACCCAGGACTCAATCTGAATGGTGGGAAGATCCACCCTCAGCTTAGGCCCCATCAGGAAGAGAGATGTCCCACAGAAGGCATTTTCCCCTCCCATCACTGAAGTCTGAGTAGGAGGGAACCCAGAGAACTCAGTGGAGAGAGAGGCAGGCAGAGCTGCTGCACCAGAAAATAAGAGAGGAGCTACTCCCTGGGTGATGAGCAAACTGAATTGCCAGCATGTTGCAGAAAACTTTGGAAAAATCAGCCTCTCCTAGTGATGTCACTTAAGAGAAGTTCAAGCAAAAGCAAAAGAAAACACACAAATGTAGGAATCAAAGAGCTCATCTAAAATCTGATGTCCAAAAGATTATGTTGAACATGGACTAGACTAGACAATGGAGAGAAGCTCTTTCAGTGCATTTATCACAGTTGTAACTAGATAATCAACTGTGTGATTTTTTTTTAAAGATTTATTTTAGTTTTGAGAGAAGGAGAGAGAGAGAGAAAGAGAGAGAGAGAGAGAGAGAGAGAGAGAGAGAGAGAGAAGCAGGGAGGGCCCAGAGCACTCTCCATAGTTGCATATCATTAATTGTGACATGGTTTCATTCCACACAGGTGGGTGTAGGGCTGTGCAGGATGGGAACTCAACCAGAGCCTCCCATATGGGAGGCAAGAACCTTCACTACTGAGCCATCCTGGCAGTTACCAGTTGCACCACAGTTCAGCATATGGGGTTTGCACGGGCCGGGGTGGGAAATCAAATCCCAGACCTTGAGTTGCGAGGTAGGCACTCAACTGCTGAGCTACCTTGGCGTCCCTGTGTGGTTGGTTTTTAAACATATCACTCTTTTACTAGAATTTAAGCCCTGTGAAGACAGGGGCCCTGAGTGCCTTGTTTACTTTCTCACAGCCTTGCACATGGTAGATACCTACTAAATACTTGATAGAAGAAGGAAGGACTGAATTGTGAAGTAAGATGGAAGAATCAATATTGGATGGTACCATCAGTCTTCTAAAGTTGGTCATAACTGATTTGTATTGCAATAATTGTGCTGGTTTCCGGATGCTCCAGATCTTCCAGCTGCCTCTCACCTGGTATGCAGATCTGTCCTACCACGGATGCCACAGCCTGTAATGAATCAAAACACTTCACCCATTTTCCACCTGGTGGGCATCCCCTTTCTACAGGAGTTCTTCTTCCTCTCTGTCTTCTTCATCTTCCTGTTCTTCTACCTACTCATTCTAGTAGGTAAAACCCTAATCCTAGTGGCTATAAAGCATAGCCTAACCTCCACAAGCCCATATACTTCTCCCTGATCAATCTGTCTGCCTTGGACATCCTTCACACCATAACCACTGTCCTGCAGATGTACCTCTTCCACAGCTTCTCCTGCTCTGAAGCTTTCATCCTGGTGGTCATGGCCTATGACCGCTATGTGGCTATCTGCCGCCCACTGCACTACCCTGTCCACATGACCCCACAGACCAACGCTGCACTGGCAGCCAGTGCCTGGCTCACTGCCCTCCTCCTGCCCATCCCAGTCATGGTACAGACTTCCCAGATGGCTTTTGACAACATTGTTCACATCTATAACTGTTTCTGTGACCACCTGGCTGTGGTCCAGGCCTCCTGCTCTGACACCACATCCCAGACCTTCATGGGCTTCTGCATCGCCATGGTGGTGTCCTTCCCGCCCCTTCTCCTGGTGCTTCTCTCCTATGCCCACATCCTGGCCTCAGTGCTCCACATCAGCTCCCAAGAAGGATGCTCAAAAGCCTTCTCCACCTGCAGCTCCCACCTCCTGGTGGTTGGCTCCTACTACTCATCCATGGCCATAGCCTATGTGGCCTATAGAACTGACCTGCCCTTGGAATTCCACATCATGGGCAATGTGGTGTTTGCCATTCTCACACCTGTCCTCAACCCTGTTATCTACACACTGAGGAACAAGGATGTCAAAGCAGCTATCTTCACAATGGCATGTTCTTAGGGCCCAGGACATTCTGATCCTTAGATGTAGTTAATTCTGCTCCCAGAATACCAGTGTACTAAGAACAGAGAATGACATCAGCAAGTTTTCTGAGGGAAAGAATGACTTACAGCAGGGCCAAAAATATACCACTGTGATGTCCATTTCTATTAATGAGAGCCTAGGTTGTAAAGTCAACCCTTCTATGGAAAGAAATACAAATGTCCAATAAATATTGGGGAAAATGCTCAATCTCTTTAGTAATACAAGTTCAAATTACAACAAAAAATAGATACCATTAGAAACCAATTAAACTGTCTAAAAAGTCAGATAAAATATAGAAAGTATCTTAAAAGTATCAAATAATTGTTTAATATTAAAGATAAATGGTAATAAAGATGAGAACACAGAGACATTAGTTATTAAGACATGGATAGACACATAGATTAATGAAGTAGAATAGAGAGCACAGAAACAGACTCTTTAATATATGAACAACTGATATATAAAGAAAATGACACTGCAGATCAGTGTATGTTGCCAGGAACCAGCCTGGCTAAACGAAGTCCTTGAGTTCGAGCGGTGGGAATTAATAGACAGACCAAATGCCCAGCCGGCTGTCCTCAATAGGAGCAGCCCCGAATAGCTCTATTGCTCACTTTATATAGCAGAAGTTAATGTCATTACAAGGAATAGGGAAGAGATTAAGAGACATTCCTAAAGTACAGGGTGGGTTATTCGTTATCATAATCAGATTTGTTATCAGGAACAAGCAGACCCTTCCCATACATATCTTTTTAATCCCGGGCCTAGTAACCAATGAACTGGTCTGGCCTTCATGGGAAGCTGCACGTACACATTCTTTTCTATAGATAATCACAAGGGGAGGTGAAGGGGAGGCCCAGGCCTTGCCATCCAGGCCCCAGGTCGGTCCCTCCCGGAAGGTTGAGGGAGCCGATGCCTTGCCATCAAGGCCCCCAGAAACCTTTCCGTTCAGGCTCCTGACCGGCTCCCGACAAGTGTAGAAGAAGGACATATAATAAATGGTATTGGTACTGTCAGGCATCCATATATCCAAAAATGAAATTTGTCTCTTAGCTTAAGAAAATATAAAAATCAATCTCATTAAAGGCCTAAATATGAAAGGCATAACTATACTACTACACAGGAGACCATAGTCCTTATCTTGGAAATGAGAAACTATTTCTATTTATTTATTTTTATTTTTTTTATTTTTTATTTTTTTTATTTTTTTTTTTAATTTATTGTTAAATTTGATGAGGTTACATTGGTTGGTAACAATTAGATAGTTTACAGATGTACAAGTCCACATCACATCATTCATGCATCGTATTATGTGCCCATCACTCAGTATCAGTTCCCCTTCCATCACCTTATATCTGGTGCCC
>PVKE010027020.1:9970-21994 GCA_004027555.1 Craseonycteris thonglongyai
GAGAGAGAGAGAGAGAGAGAGAGAGAGAGAGAGAGAGAGAGAGAGAAAGAAAGAAAGAAAGAAATCCTGTATTCTCTACTTGGAATTTAGTGTTTTCTTACACTGAGAAGTCAACTTACATTTAACCACACTCTCTTTTGTAATCTTTCCTGCCCCTAAATATTCACTCACTTGCTTCTTATCCTTTAATAGACACAGATTATTTATCAACCTCTAAATATTGACCAATCTTATCTTTATAGATTTATGCAATTTAGTCTGAAATATACACTTCTATTTTTGTTCCAAGTGAAAAACCCATATTTCTAAGTCAATTTCAAAAGCCAGCTTCTGCATAAAAATACTTCTTAGACCTCCTAGGAGCAGTTCATCTCTCCTTTTGGCTAGAGTTCCAACTCAATGTATTTTTGTGCTTTTGGAGAATCTTATCTGTTTTTTTAAGTCTCTGAATTTTCCTGCCTATCTTTCTTACCAGATTTTGAGAACCAAAAGCTTAGACCAAATTCATCTTAGCTTCTCCTTTCAGCACCTCAAAGCGTGTCATGCACATGGCAGGACATAAATGCATCTTGAATATAATTGAATTTCTGAAACTTTAATCGAAGCACACTCTAGGGGGATGGTGATGGAGATCCAGTAGGTGTCTTTATGCAGAACAACCTGTTAGCAGCCGGGCCTTGAACATATTTTCTGGTTCCCACATGGATGACAACAACCCAAAGGGAAGGAGATGAAAGAAATCAAGGGACCTTTATAAGTGGCAAGAACAGCAGGCAAAGTGCCAACATGTGTCCTCTGGATGTACTTCCTATCTTAGAGCCTTTCTTCCAGGCCCTGAGAAAGGATGGCAGGTGTAGACTTACCAGCCTTGTGTACAGTAGTTCCCTTTTCACCTGGGAGAGTATATTTCAAGACCCCCAGAAGATGCCTGAAACAGCGGATAGTACAAAACTCTACATTTACTATGATTTTTCCTACACATACACACTTGTGATGAATTTGAACATATAAATTAGGTACAATAAGAGACTGGGCATAATAACTAATAAAATAGAACAATTTTTAGAATATACTATAAAAAAAACCATATGTGAGTGTAGATTTTTTCTTTCTTGGCAAACTAGCACAAATGTCTTTTTATTTCACAATTTTGTGGATAGATTTGTTCTTACCATAGAATTTAGCAACCTCAGCATATGTTATTTTTTCTTTCCTTAATAAGTGGAGAACATTCACTTTTTCACTTAAAAGAAGCACTTTATGGCTTTGCTTGGCATATCTGTATTGTCAGCATCACTAGGTTTGCCCTGTGGGGCACTTATTAAGTAAAATAAGTGTTACTTGAACTCAAGCTCTGTGATATGTCAATCAGTTTGAGAATTTGAGTTGACAGCTAAGTGGCTAATGGCTGGGGAGTATACACAGTATGGAGACACTTAGGCAGAGGGGTGGTTCACCCCCTAGGCTGGACAGCAAGAGATTTCATCACCCCACTCAGAATGACACAATTTAAAACTTAGAAGTTGTTTGTTTGTGGGAATTTTCCATTTGCTGTATTATTCTGTGTATAAGATATCCCCCTGTATAAATCAACACTGACTTTTCTAACCCAGTATCAAGAAATCAATACATGGGTTACTCCCGTGAACACGATGACCCTCAATTTCTGGTCTAACAATTTTAGACACAAGTATTTATATATGGAAATATATGGTGATATCTTTGGACCATGATTGGCCACAGGTAATAAGAGGAATGAAAAACCATCAATAGAAGGGCTTATTGTGTTTCAGTGTGCTGGACTACAACCTGCTGTAAGAGCTGGTTTCTCTGAAGGTTTTGTTGGTTGGTTGGTTGGTTTTTGTCATTGTTGTTTGTTTGTTTTTTCCTGCATTCACTTTAGGGTCTTTGAAAGAGATACAAATGGTAAGTACAATCTGCACTATCCAATATGATGACTGCCCCCACCCTTGGAAACTGCCTTCCATCAGCTTGATTTTTGAATTTTAAAATTTAAATTTGGTAGCCAATAGGTAATGATAAAAATAAATAAGCAGTTTATTTAAAGAAACTTGTAGTTGGTAAACCAATTTTACATACATGACTTAATTTAATTTCCACAACTTTCTTGGGAGGCTAGGACAGCATGATATTTTATATTTTTATAGTGTGCTGCTTAGTTGTGAAGATTGTAGATTATAGAGTCAAATAATCATAGATTTAAAGTTCATCTTTGCCAGTTACTAGCATGTGCCTTTGGATATATTATTGTACATCTGTGAGAGTTAATTTTATATGTCAATATGACTGGATCAGAGGAGGCCCAGAGAGCTGGGTAAATGTTATTTCTGGGTGTGTCTATGAGGATGCTTTCAGGTGACGTTAACATTTGAATCAGTGGACAGAATAAAGCAGGTGGCCCTTCCAGTGAGCGAGGGCATTGTCACATGCCATGAGGGCCTGTATAGAGCAAAGATGGGGAAGAAGCGGGAATCCTCCCCTATTTCTGCCTCACTACATGAACTGGGACTCCCCTTTCATCTTTTCCCACCCTTGGACTGGAGTTTACATCGCTGTCTCCCCGGGTTCTCTGACTTTAGGACTCAGGCTGAATGAGACCTCTATTGTTCCTGAGTCTCCAACTTGTAGACAGCAGATCATGGGCATTCTCAACCTCTGTAGTCATGTGAGTCAATTTCTCATAATAAATCTCCTTTTAGATCCTACTGATTCAGTTCCTCTGAGCAACCCTAATTTACAACGTCCTTAGTAACTTTCTGACACATTCTCTAGAAAATGGATGCTAACCATATTTGTTGTCCATAAAGATGTTGTGAGAAATAACTGACTAAAGATAGTTCACAATGTTAATTTAGATACTGCCAGATAGTAGAGGAAGCTAGGGATGGTGAAAGGAAAGAACTCTGAGCGATATATTGGTAATGCATTATAGAAATGTGCACTTGAAACCTATATAATTTTACTAACCAATGTTACCCCAATACATTTCATTAAAAAAATAAGAATAACTCTGTGGTGAGAGCTATGTTAAATCATGACTTTAATTGTGGAAAGTTGGATACATCACAGACTATTCTAAGCTGCATTTTTATTATTTGCAAAATCTGGGCTGGTCCCTTCTGTCATTGCTTGCCTGGCAATTAAACAACATTAACACATTTGAAAGTCTACTAGCTGTCCTTGCAGGATTCATGCAACACATCAGTTTCCTTTATCTCTTCATAAGCCTCCTTCTACTTTTCATCTGTAAAATGGAGATAAACAACTTCCTTGGTTAGTCTCATGGATTTACTTATTTATTTTGAGGTCAAATTAGACAGTGCATCGGATTGAATACAATTTTAAAATGCTTAGTTTTGATACCATTTGATCAGGTTTTCTACTTAACTATCCATGTATCCCTCAGGCAGTCCCAGAGGCTTTTTACAAAAGTTTCCAAGGGTCTGGTCTCTTCTTCTTGACCCACTGCTTCCATACTGTTCATCTGTCACCTGGGGGACTGTTTCCACCAGCGCCCCCCGCACATTCTTCTTATCTCAGTACTGGACGTGAGCCTTGTACATCACCACACATGTCCTGCCGCACCTCTGTTCACACCCTGAAACGATTCTGCATTTCACTCAGAGGAAAAAAGAGACATACAATGCAATGCTTTACGTTATGTGTTTCCCCATCATCAGTGATTCCATTCTCCTTCTAGTCTCATTAGCTACATTTCTCCCTTTGTTCATTTCATTTCATTTGTATCTGCCTCATGGCTGTTCTTTGAATATATTGGTGAGACTTCTGCTTTGGGCCCTTTGTAAGGGCTACTCCCACTACCTGGGCCCCTCTCCCCTCAGATATCAGCACAGTTAACCCCTCACATCCTTCAAGTCTTTTTACTCGAAGTTCACCATTTCAGCAAAGACCATCTTGATCACATTATTTAAAGTATTATCGTCCTTCACTTGTAAGTCTGCTCCACATTTTTGTCCATCATGCTTATCAATTTATAACAGATTACATAGTTTATTTATTTAAAATGTTTGTTTTATTTTGTGTGTCATTCCACAAAAATAGAAATTCCATTAAAGATCTAAGTTTTGTTTACTGATGAGTGCCAAGCTTGTGTCAATAAGTATTTATTGAGATGAATTGAGTTGAGACAGAGGTACTACTTGTTAATTCAATTGGCAGATTATTGTCAAAAGTCTCAGTGTTCTGCACAGAATTATGCACACACGAAACCACGATCAGACCATTATCAGTCATATTTCTGCGACATTAATTTGTGGTCCTTACAGATGCAGGCTGTTTCTTCTGTAATTGGAGCTCCTGTCCACAACTGCATGGGCATCTCTAGAGAGAAATAAAAACAAGGGGCTGATTTTTCAGAGCATTTTCTGATAAAAAATGCATTGCTCCACGGCTGAGTGCACTTAATTTTCTTATATATTAGGAGCTAATGCCTGCATCTCACATGAAGGTAAAAACTATATGCCAAGTAGTTTTATATCCCTAAAGAATGGTCCCCAGAATTGCAAGTTAGTTTGCATTAAGGATGCTCTTATCAACTTCTACTGACAGAAATGTATTGAATATTTACAAAGGGAAATAAACATACTGAATCATCAACATAAAAGTAGTTTGACGTATTGCACTTTAATAACTAAAAATCAAGTGTATTTTTAATTTCACTTTATAATTTGTATTAATGATGATTGTTTGTGAAGCAGTTTTTACTTGAAATACAGATAGTTTTGTCATATAGGATATAAAGTATACCTTGAGGTGCTTGGAGTGAAGAATAATGTAAAATAAATGTCTATGGCAGAGAAGATAAAGAAATTCCCTTTAAACGATGAACCTCTTTGGTACAGATTACAGGTTGAAAATATCAGAAGAAGCAGATCATGAGTCACTAAACTACCCAGGCTGGAAAAAACAAGACAGAGGCTGAGGACATTTGATAGGGGAAGGCATTAAATACAGGAACCAGTGCTGGGCATGAGGTATTCTGACAGCTTTTTGTTTCTTGTTTACCTCATACAGTGAAGCTTTCATTTATAGTCCCCTTTTCCCTGTCTGTCCTCTCTCTCCTCTTTGTTCTGGTCCTATTGTGGGTTCATGTTGGCATGAGTGTGAGTTTGTGTTTACATGAATACTTTTGTGTAAGGGTGGGAATAGTGATAATGATCAATGTTAAAAACAGGTGACAATAGGAAGCACTGACAATAATTTATGAAGTTGTGACATACTTTTTTAATGAATAGATCTTGATTTCTTTCTCTACTTCCCCTTTCTCTTCCACTCTTTTTTCTATTTTCTCAGGACCAATCTGGCTTTTGTTCATAATAGTAGAGAAAGGTGAATAGCATTAATATGACAGCATGTCATTTATTCCTCTCCAAAAAAACCAAAATTCCAGGGAATAATTTTCAGGTATCTGTTGAAAAACAACTTTTATCAAGTTCATAAATCATCTAGGGCCAGAGTTGTTCTGGAAGAAAAATCTAATCTCACATGAAAGGAAAAGTAAGCTAGCCTCTTGTTTACTGTTTGTATTGTTTTTCTAGACGTCATCACAGGCATTAGGGACAATCGTTATTCTTAGAGAAGCCCCAGTTTATTTAGTTGATTTGTTAAAACAGTAGTAGTGGAAGCAGGGGGCTGTACGCGTTCCCTGTGCAGATGGGAGTCACTGTTGACTTTCTTCCGGGGGCAGAAGCTCCGAGAGCTGTGCGGTTGTCTCACCGAAGGCAGCCGCTCTCAGCACTGTCGCTGTGACCTACATAGGTCTCCAAACAGAGTGGAAAACCGAAGTCAGCTTTTCTATGGCCTTGTCTTACCACAGGCAAGAGACTGCTGATAATATCCTTAGCTATATTGTCTTAATGATCTCAAATGAGACTTTGTTTCATTTGCTTTACTTTTCTGCACATGTTTAAAGTGAAGAGGAAAGAAATGGTAACAGACAATACAGGGACGGAGAACAAGTACAAACATGCCCTTAGTCAAAAAACATTCTGATTAGACATTTTGATTAAAGATGTAATAAACAGATGGTGGGATCCCTCTATTGGAGAACTCTCAACAGTTCAAGTGACTGCAGGGCATGTATTTATGAACTAATATAGCAAAGCATTGCTAAATGTCATCTTTCCTAAATCGAACAGACCAGCATTCTCAGCGCCACGGCGATTTCAAGAGGGTAGACATAGAGAAAAAAAGAAAAAGAAAAAAACAAAACAAGGTTGTGTATTAGATATCTTGATTGGCGAGATGGAAAGGCTGAGATAAGTTACCCATATCTCCATGAGAAAAGACAGTGTCTAAGAAAGAGATTTGAGGGATGGTGGAAAGACATGTTATACATCAACCACAGGTAGATATTTTCCAGTTCTTCTCAGTAAGATAATCAAAGCATGTAGATTTGAAAATTAGGTGATGACTCAAATTAAACGCAGGCTTGACACATCCACATTTCAAAACATAATTAAAGGACTGTCCGTGTGTGATGCGAAGCACAATACACTACTCGGAATCTTTCATGAAGATTTGCAAAGTCTTGACAGAATTGAGGGCAACATTTCAAAAAGAGACAGAACTTTGCCTAAATAGATGCACAATAAAGAATCTATAAAAATCTAACAGGGAATTATTCTCTGTGACTGTCCCATATATCACTACATATTCTTGCCTCACCCAGAAGATTTATTTTAATGAGGAGAAGAAATTCAGTTCTAGAGTTTATTACAGATTCTGGTAAGCCAATAATAATTTTTAAAAAGGCTCTTAGTAAATTTTATTTTATATTTTTCTATACATGTGAAATAACATTACTACCAGTTCTTTAAGCCAATCAATACCGTGCAAAGTAATGATTTGATTTTAAGAACGTTTTGGAGGATTTAACTATTAGATGTAAAAACTTTATTAAATAACCTCTCTCTCTCTCTCTCTCTCTCTCTCTCTCTCTCTCTCTCTATATATATATATATATATATATATATATATATATATATATATATATATATATATGTAATCTGAAAGGGTTAAAAGCGCTAAAGATACACACACACACATATACATACATATATACATGGGCTATCTGAAAAGTATCCAGCCACATAATATGAAAAATAGAGGCATTTATAGTTGGATTTTTTCTGGACAGCCCTCGTATGTGTGTGTATATATATATATATATATATATATATTATATATGTTTGTGTGTCTATGTATATGTACAATTACTTTCTTCACATTGTCCTAGTACATTCATAAACCATGTAATATAAATATTAGCTTTGTTATAAAAAATTTACTAAAAATAAACAAATACATATTAACTCATAGACATGAAAATGAAGTCAAGATTTAGAACATGGCTTTGAATGTGGTTTAGTTCGGTAACATTAATCCTCTCCCACATTCACTTAAGCAGCCACTTCTTATGACATCTGTGCATGTTTACACGTTCTATAGTTATTGAGCCTATACTACAGCCTAGGTGCTCAGTAAGATTTACATGTATTATCATTAAACTTTGTCACATTTTCTTCATTGAATGTACTTTAGCCTAAGTTTTTACATAAGCTAATTGCAGCTTTGAAACACATTGCTCAATGGTTCCTAGCTAATAGGTGGCAGAACAAGAAATCCCACTCAAGCCTTCGTTAATACAAAGCCCTTTGCTGTTAGTGGGCCTCCTAAAATGGTTAAAATGGAAGGACTCCTGCTTGAGTGGATTGATGGGAATACAGAGTGTGAGTGTATTTATCGTATCATTTCTGCTTTTACTGTATGTTCGTGCTATTTTAGTTTTATGTGTTTTTTTGGCATGATTTGGTAGGTTATTTTAGTGCCTGGGAATGTTCAAATATGTTTCCATGTGAGTTACTGGTAATCATTTCTTTGGGTTATGTGATTTCAGCTCACAAAAGGCATCATAGGAATGCTCTATTTTCAGGTGGCTGGGGAAACCTGTAACTGAAAGTCCATGTGTGGAATATATAGAGCAATTCACTCCATTTTCATCACCCCAGGCACATTTGCCCAGAGACTAACAGTTGGTTTACTATTACAAGACTAAAGCAATGGTTTCCACTTTTGAGAATTAACCAAAGATTTTGGAGATATTTTGGTCTACAAGAATGGAATGTGGTGTTCCAGAGTAAAGTGCTGGGATCTTTAGTCTAAATAGATTAAAGAATAATAATAAAAGAAGATTAGAGAAAATGAAATAAAATTTGAGACACAGGTGATTGATGAAAAATATCTGAGTAAAGGAGTTTTATAAAGAGAGATCAGAAATATATACATCTGTGTGTGTGTGTGTGTGTGTGTCTGTGTCTGTGTGTGTGTGTGTGTTAGTGTGCATTATCAGAAAACAACTGTGGAGGAGTGGAAGACATTGGAGGGGGAAAAAAACAAGCAAGAAAATGCCCTCAAAGTTCTAATGACATGTAATTTTGAATCTAGTTTCTATACTAACTTAAATAGGAAATCAATGACGATGACAAAGCAAATGTTTGCAGACATACAAAGATAATTTTAAATTTAATAAATATGTTTTGAGTAGCTAATAGGTGTCAAGTATTCCTATAGGCACTGAATAGAGAGTCCAGAATAAGGCAGGCAAGGTCCCAGCTTAATGAATTGTAGGTTCTAGACGCAGGAGACAGGAAAAGGCAAAACCAAAAACCAAAACCCAAAAAAACCAAAACCAAAACCAACCAACCAAACAAACAAAAACAACAACAGAAAATAGTAATAGCAAACGAGAAAACATCCCCTCAATTCTGTATTGATGAAAAAAATCCCACAAGACCTGCCTCAATTCAGGTCTGTTCTTTATGTCCTGGCTCCGTTTATAACTCAAAATACAATATGCATGGAGGTACATTTGCTTGCTCGCTTACTCCCTCCTTCTCCTTTTCTTTGCTTCTTTTGCACATTCAATTTTTCTGAATCTGTGATGGTTAAAAGCACTCTAAAGTCTATCTTACATCCCTCTCCCTTCTGCATCCATTAAACAGGTGATCTAGACTCTTAGCATTCTCTTTTGAACAAACCGTGGGGGTAACAACTGCCTTTGTAACTAAACTATGTTGTGTTATCATATCTTTACTGTGTTACTGTAACTGTGTTTTTAATTTATGATTTCATAGTTAACATAATGTGTGGTCTGTTCTTTTTTTAACAAATCCTTTCTTTTTCTAACTCCATCTGGGGGTTTGTTTGCTATTTTGAGCAATGCCTGTCTTCCTGCTCCCTGCTGGGATCCTAATTGTTCGTTGGCAGATGAATCCTGGCACACCTAATCATTCTTTGAACTTTCCACAAGCCCAATTAGCAAACAACAGTAGTGCAGGGGTGCCTCTCAAGCAAACCTCAGAGCTGCCTTCTATGAGTTTTCAAATTTGCAGACTCACTGTAATGATAGTTTTTCATAATTATAAACCATTTGTGTCTAGGGAAGGTTTAATCATAATATTATATTATCCTTAAACCAGTGCTTATTAAGGAGCATTTACCTAACTTCGTCAATATTTGCCAGAGATTAGCTGATGGAATTCTTAATATTCCAAGCAAAAACACATTTGATTCAAGGAAGATGGAAATAACAGGGGGCTAAAGGTTACCAAAAGAAAATTGTATTTTAATAGAACATGATGTACTAAATGAAGAATACAGCACTGCAAGGTTATCAGAGCTTTTTTGTTTGTTTGTTTTCTCTTTTCAACATTATATTGCTATCAAGGTGTAAAATGTTTTACTCCAAATTCTGCATGATGTATCTTTCTCAGATTACCCTGAGGATTTTACAGATATGGCTGAGTTTATGGGGGTAGTTTAATTTCTCTGCGTTGAAGTATGCTCTTCACTGAGCGTATGCATATCTGGCAGGTGTATGATGTAACAGAGTATAAAGTCATGAGCAGGGAGATGAAGAGACTCAAATGGGCATCCTGACCATGCCATTGACAATTGGACATTTAGCTGTTGGACAAATTATGGAAATAAATCAACTGCTGGCAGCCCAATATAGGGGTAATAGTGTCAACCTTGCAGAGTTTTAATGGGGATTGATGATAATGTGAGTAAAGCTTGAGGACCCTATTATGTAGCCAATAATTAGCCGTCTATTATTGGAAGTTTGTTGTTGGAATGGAGAGGTTCAAAAAAATGGGGGTAGAATTTATTATTAAGCTTTTGGGTCATTGCTCTTTTATTTGACAATAATAGGATTCTCCAAGAGTTTAAGAACTGTGAATTACAGTATCTAGGAAAGAAATAGAATGTTTTATTGTGTCTCATAAGAACTTGTTCTTTACTTGGGACTAATAGTGTTTATACTTTCACAAAGATGAAAACAACTAGTAGGAATTATTGATATTTGGTAATTTTCTATTTAAAAAGATACTGATATAGATTCACTGCAATCCCAATCAAAATCCCTGCAAGTAATTTTCTGGATATTGCTAACCTCATCCTAAAGTTTATATAAAGAGGAAAAAGACCAAGATTAGCCAAGACAACATTGAAGGAGAAGAATAAAGTAAAAAGGTGACACTGAGTTTAAGACTTACAACAGGGCTACAATCACCAAGCAGGGTGGCTTTGACCAAAAAATAAAAATAAATAATAATAAAGTAAATTGTTAAATGAAAAAGAATAGAGAGCCAAGACATAGACCAATCCCAATATAGTCAAGTCATCTTTGGTAAAAGAGCAAAGCCAAGGCAATGGAGCAAAGTTGGTCTCTTCACTAAATGATCATGAAAATCTGGACACCATGTGCTAAAAATTGAATCCAGACACAGAGAGTTACACATTTCATAAAAATTAATTCAAAAGAGACCATGGAGCTAAATGTAAATCACAAAACAATAAATGTCCTAAAAGATAACAGAAGAAAATCTCTATGGCCTTGAGTATGATGTTAAATTTTAGACACAACACCAAAGGCACGATTCACGAAACAAATAATTGAGCAATGGATTTCATTAAAATTAAAGTGTCTGCTCTGTGAAAGACAGTGTCGAGAACGAGAAGTTAAATCACTGACTGGAATAAAATATTTGCAAAAGACACACCTGGGGAAGATGGGATGGCTCAGTGGTTTAAGCGCTCACCTTGCAGCCCCAGAGACCAGGGATCGAATCCCAGCTCTGGCACAGATGAACCCATGTGCTGAACTGGGGTGAGCCCCCAGTTCAGTTCTAGCCGGGGCCTATGCTGGAGGCACCTGGCCCAGTTCCTGCCCTGAGCAGCCCCGTGCCCACCTGTAGAGTGAAACTATATGGAAAACTAATGCTGTCAACTATGGAGACTGCTCTGGGCCCTCCCCCTTCTCTCTGTCTCTCTCTGTCTGTCTCTCTCTCTCTGTCAAAAACCAATAAAAATAAATCTTAAAAAAAAGACACACCTGATAAAGGGCTGTTATCCAAAACATACTATAACTTACAACCAAACCATAAGAAGAGAACCCAATTAAAAACTGGGCCAAAGATTTTAACAGATACCTCACCAAAGAAGGTATGCGAAAGAGCATATGAAAAGATTCGCTATGTCACAAGTCATCAGTGAAAGGCAAATTAAAACAACAATAAAATACCACTACAGTTCTATTCTAACGGCCAAAGTCTAGATTGCTAACAATAACAAATGTCAATGAGGATGTGGAACAACAGGAACTCTTATTCATTGATGGTGGAAATGTAAAATGGTGCAGCCACTGTGGAAAACAATCTAGTGCTTGTGCTACTCGGTATTTACACAAAGGAATAGAAAGCTTGTATCTATTATTTTTAATTTAGAGACCATCTTATTAAGCGAAATAAGTCAGACTGAAAGAATCAGGAAACACATGACCTCACTTATAGGTGGAATATAAAAGTGAAAGTAACAAAGACACAGAGACCTATGGACACACTCAATAGCTTGGTGATTGCCGGAGGGAGGGGGAGGAGGGGGGAGGGAGAGAGGGAGGGAAGGTGGGAGAGGGCACCAGCA
>PVKE010027021.1:0-21899 GCA_004027555.1 Craseonycteris thonglongyai
TAAGAAGAATTGACATACAGTAGGCCTGTAACTATTAATTGAGGGTCATAAATGGCATAAATTGAAGAGTAATGCTATTGGACCAACATGATAATTGTTATGTAAACTCTCATCTCATCTCAAACTCAGATTCTGCTGTTTAGTTCCTATCCAAAAAAAAAATTAGTGAAGAAAATGGTACTTGTGGAAAGTAAAAACTATATATTCTACCAAATGCCAGATATGCTAGTAAAAGTATTCTTCAATGATTTGTATTTTCATTTTATACAGAGAGTTTATACAGAGTCTGGCAGAAGTAACACCCTTTTTAAAGTTTACTAGCTCATTAAAAGGGGCGTTACTTCTGCCCGGTTCTCTATACTTTTAATTTCTTCCATAAATGTTAAAGGAGGCAAGAATTTAAAATATTTAATACCACTTCTCTTAGAGCATACTCATTATATAATTCTGAATGATCTCTAGAATATCTCACATGAAAAATATCTCTGGAAAACTAAAAACACAAAAGTTTGGCCTCCTCTGAAGAACGAATGACTTTCCCTCATCTGAATGTGATAATTACTTATTTAATCATATAACCCTTTTTGCTTTGGCTTTTGAGGAGCTCAAGAGCAAATTTAAATACTCTTACTATAAAAATGTTGGTTTACTTGATTTTTGAAGTTAATGTGTGACTGAGTGTGCTCATTTACTGCACATTTACCTTTTGTTAGGCATGATGCTAAGCAATTTAGCAAAATCACCTCGTTAAATTATTTTGTATCCTAAAAGTTTTCATGCTGAATAAAAGGTAAGATTATTATTATTATAGATAAGAAAGGGAAGTTAGCTGCCTTCTCATGTTCACATGGCTAGTAAATAGGAAAGCTATGATTGAAACTCACATCTAGGTAATTACCCACACAGTGTGTTAAGCCAAAGCACTCTCCTTCCTTAACCTTTATTCTATCTTCTTTTCTTGCCCATCTTCACTTTACTTATATTTTGCATTTTTTAGTTCTATTTATGTTTCTCTTTAATCACAATCTTATTTTATATGTTTTTGTTTAAGCTGTTGCCAATCTTCTAAAATAAAATTAGAAATAAAATATATAGAATATTAAAATAGCAACATAAAATATTCATGTACTGAATGTTTCACGAGTACCTAAGACTCTGTACTTTGTACATCAGGAGACTTGCTCTCTGTTATAGGTCAAATTGTGTCCTTTAAAAACTATTTGTTCATGTTCTAAACCTCGCTCCTCAAATGTGACTATTTGGGATTAAAGTCATTGCAGGTATGATTAAAATGAGGTTATACTACAGTTAGGTAGGCCCCTAATCCAATGTAACTGGTGTCCTTATAAGAAAATAAGAAACACAGAGACAGACAGGCACAGAGAGAAGACATGTGAAGAGACAAGGGAGAATACTGAGAGCTGATGGAGGCCAAAATTAGAGGAAGGCACCTGCAAGCTAAGGAAACCAAGGGTTACTAGCAATGCCAGAAGCTACATGAAAGGGGCAGGACGGAGTCTCTCCTACAGCCTTCAAAGAGAAAAAGGCCCTTATTAAAACCTTAATTTGGGGCTTCTAAACTCTAGAACCAGGAGAGAAGAGATACCTGTTGTTTATAGCCACACAGTTTGTGGTGGCAGTCCTAGTAAACTAATACATTCCCCCCCAAATGCTGCTGGAAGGCTGATCATATTCTCAGCTAACATGAAGAAGCCCAGATAAAATCACTTTGGTAGCAGTGTTTATATGTAATTGTTAGCATTTTGGGCCAACATCTACATATAGTGAATGAGACCAAAACAACAACACAAAGAACATTTGGAGTTAGAAGTGGATAAGTACCTCATTAAGCTATAGCTGCTGAGAGAAACTGAGTGGTGCCAGTACTGGTTATTATGCAGATGGAGCGCAAATAACAGCGCAATTCTCATGAATATCACTTTGGCTCATTACAGAATCCAACGCTTTGCAGTTTACTGAGTATAAAGCAAATTTTTAATATTGCTCAATTAAATGACAGTTGAATGGGGCAGTAAAATGTATTGCCTCAATTTATCACCTTAAAAATATATCCATAGATATTCATTTTTCTGACATAGTCTGTGAATCAGTTTGTTTTTTTAGCTTTTATCTTCATTCAGACTCAAGATACAGTGTTTAACATCACAAAAATGCCATGTTAAATGTCTTCAATAACATGTATATGCAGTGATTCATATGAATTGGAGAAAAATGAAACCTCCTAAAGTTAACAAATCTACTCAATTAACTCTGACTTTATAACACAGGAGCTTTCCATAAGCGCAGGAGGCAAAAGAAAACACTGCAGCTTGGATCTGATCAGCAGTCAGAAGGCAAAGATAACAAAAAATTATGAGCCTATTTCTAGCCAAATGAAACTTTTATTATTTATCCTTAATGTCTAAATATTTCATCAGTACTTCACAGAGACAGAAATGGTACTGCATTAATATTAAAAAAAAATAAGGTATCAGTGACTACATAGTAATGGTTATATCAGAGAGTTTGTTCTAAAGAGGGTATAAATAAAGTTTATGGTAGGGAAGTTGCAGTACCTTTACTGTATCAAACTTTGAATTCAAAGAACCAGACGTTTGATAAATGTTCAGCCTTGTTGTTTTAATAAGACTGAAATCTACAGTGGAGGTTAGATCACATCTCTTCAGAGTGGCTCATTAAATGCTATTTTTGGTGTTGGTCCATTATTGAACATTCTCCAGCCTTCACAGAAAGAAATAATTTGTTCCAAGGTTGCTGAGTGTAAAGGTATTATCAGTGCATTTTATGTTGTATTCATAACATTTCCTACTTCAGTAACAAAGCTGTTTCAGACTTTATTTTCTTTTTCTTTTTAAGACACAGGTTAAATTTATCCAAATTACCAAATTAAAAAATTTTTACTAAGCTTACATTAGTTATCTTCAAGATCAACAGACAAAGTTGTTTTCTGGGATTTGTTTGTTAACTAGGGGAAACTTCACATTTCTCTATATTTGCATTTAGTCCTTTCGGTGCCATTGTTGTAGCCAATCCCGTATGTTTGCCATGGCCTCCTTCATTGGTACAGTAAAATCTCAGTTAATTGAAACCCATGGGGATTGGTAGCGGCTGGATAAATGTGGTTTCTGGTTGCTTGAGAGTCACTATTAAAAATAGGCCTAACTAATGCTATGACCCATACTACATCATGCCACAAACTCTGTGTTGCCTTGATATTAATATTGAAATACAGTAATTAAAAGCAAATAAAGACAAATAAGACAAACAGCTTAATGTAACAGTTTTATTATAAAAACAGCTTGTGAATGCAGTGTGCAATTTTAGTTAAATGGCAGTCAATAAACTTCAACTTAATGAGCTTTACTACTATAGTTTTGTTTTGTTTTTTAACTTCAAGTAAAACACACACACTTAAAACTGTACAGTAGGGGTAGAGAGTTTACTGGGAGACACTGCATAAGAAGCATCACGTTCTGCTGATGCAGCTAGGACAGTATCAGAAGTGGATGTGGACGGTTTTGGATCTACATCAGTAGATGATACTGTACTGGCAAAGTTACATGCAGCTTTCTTGAAAAATGAATGTGTATCAGCTTCTTTTGAGACCCTACATCTCTCATGCGAAGTCAGGCTTTGCATGATGTGCAGCTACATAGCATACTAAGAAGTGAAGAAGGGTTGCTGTTTTGCAAGAGCTATTACTGTTTGAAATGCTGCAGTAGCTCTCTGCCAGGATATTTTCCAACTCACACCCATCATCATCACTCTTTTCCTCCACTGGAACATTCATTTTCCACAATTCACAACTGCTTCTATGATGTCTTCTGTATCAACTGCATGAATTGCTGGACTAGCTTTATCCACAGCAAGCCAGTTGTTGAGTTTGTATAGAGATGAATTAATTGTGCTGTTAGCAGAGTCAACTAGCTCATAGATTTCATCATAAACTGCTACTGGCGGCTGCACTATTGACTACACTTAAAGCATGGCATGTTGTACACCAAGTTTAAACTTACATTTCCACTAAAAGTTGATTTTATTTTAAATTTTATTTAAAGTAGTATTTCTTTGATTTTCTCTCTCTCTCTCTCTCTCTCTCTCTCTCTCTCTCTCTCTTTTGATTGCCAGTTGCTTGAGAGTGCCAGTTGTTGGAGTTCTGGTTAATGGAGAGTCTACTGTATTTCAGATTAAATGTTTTTTGTTTGTTTGTTTATTTGTTTTGTATATTCATTAGTAGTTGCTAGTTTTCTGAACAAGTCTTTCTTTTAAAGACTCCATTGATCTCCCTACCTCTATTTGGTGTTTTTCACAGACTTAAAGAAATAATTAATTCTTAGCAATCTAAGGAGTGAGAGCAAAATAAGCTACTCCTGTATATAAAGGACTGGAATAAAAGTAACCCTCTGCCTGCCCAAGAAAAAGGAGGGATAAATACAAAGACATATTTTCAACTCCCTTTTATTTTTTATTAATTTTTCTTTCATTTTTTTAATTGTTAGGATTTATAGGGGTGACATGTGTTGGTAAAAATTACATAGGTTCCTACTGTACAATTCTACATTACATCATCTGTGTGCTACGTTGTGTGCTCGCCACCCAGAGTCAGTTCTCTTTCTATCACCATATATTTAGTTCCCCCTCCCTCGTCCTCCACTCCCCTCCTTCTTTACCCTCAGGTAACCACTAAACTATTAACTGTGTCCATGAATTTTTGTTTCTTTGTTGCTTTCAGTTTTATATTCACCTATAAGTGAAGTCATATGGTTCTTGATTTTTTTAGTTTGACTTATTTCGCTTAATAAGATGGTCTCAAGGTCCATCCATGTTGTCACAAATGGCTGTATTTCATTTTTTCCTATTGCTGAGTAGTATTCTGTTGTGTAAATGTACCACAACCTCTTTATCCAGTCACCCCTCAAAGGGCACTTTGGTTGTTTCTACAACTTGGCCACCACGAACAGTACTGTGATACGTTGGGTTACATATCTCTTTACAAATTAAGGTTTTCACGTTTTTTTGGGTAGATACCCAGAAGAGGGATTGCTGGGTCATATGGCAGTTTCATTCCTAATGTTTTGAGGAATCTCCATACTGCCTTCCATAGAGGTTGTATCAACTTACGTTCTCACCAGCAGTATATGAAGGTCCTTTTTCTCCACAGCCTCTCCAGCATTTGTTATTCCTTGTTTTGTTCAACTCCCTTTTCAAAACTCATCTCTTCCCAAGGGACTTCAAAAGATAGAACTCTAAGAATTTTCCATTGTCCATCACTACAAAATTATGGAAATATAGGATAACTAATGATTATAGCATATTTAGCATATTTCATGGCTATTTTGCATACTTCTCCTAAAAATAACAATTTTTGAGAGAGTAGAGGAATAACAATTCCTTTTGAAAAACAAGTATACCTTATTTATATTTATATTTGCATAGTATTTTTTAAAATTAGTGACCAGAAGTTACCTGAATTAATATCCTAAGCTAGTATTCCATAAAAATTTATTTTGTAAAAATCCACTGAAATATATTTTACAAATAAAAGTTGAGTGAATCCCTTCCTCTCCATTTAAAATGTTTGCCCTTTACTGTGTTTATAAAGCTAACAATCTATATTCTATATCAATTATAGAAAAAAGTAATGGTACTGTATAAACTATATCACAGCATCATAATTAAAGGTACCAGTTTTATAACTATAACAATATATATTACCATGAGTATTAGTGACAAAAATTTAGAAATATATGTGAAATTGAGTTTCATATTGCAATTGAGTTTCATAGCAATTGAGTTTACATATTGAACTTAAATGAGAATTGGATTTTTTTTTCTTTTTATGAATCTAATTAAGTATAATTAGATCAGTAAAATGGAAGTTTTAGATGCTGAAAATATAGCTGCTACATATACAAGAGCTAAGCTAATTCAGAAAGCTAGATATAAATTAATGGATTTCTACAAGTCCTAGAGATACTTTCATATTCTAACAAAGAGTTAGGTAATACTAACATACAAACCTTGTTCTTAATTAGTTATCAAAATGTCTTCTCAGTCAGTTATTCAATTCTTAGAATTAGACCTACTAGCATGTATCCTGTTTCATTGAATTAAATAGAACTCATTCTCAAGCTGTAAGGGAAGTTAGGAAATTTTGAGATTCTCTTTGGAGATGAAGAGAAGATTGAGATACACATCCCTTTTTACATATTTCCACTCAAAATACACTAGATGTTAATCTTCTGCCAGGCACTGTGAAGATATTGGGGCTATAAAATAAATATGGTGATTGATGAAAAAAAATTAGTTCCCTCAAAGGAAGTGTTTACAATTTTTCTAGGATATAAAACTTTACCAGAAAAGTAAATCAAATAACTTGTCTTGATAGACACACATGCGCGCGCGCGCACACACACACACACACACACACACACACACACACACATTATCATTTTTCTCAGATTTGAGCCATTGACAATTAATGGTTTTCAGATGACTAGGAACAGAATACAAATTTTTTAATTGTTATTTTTAGACTATTTATACATGAACATACTGTCAATATAACTAATTAGGGGGATACGGAGGGAGGAGGACAAAAAAGGAAATTAGCACTGTTTGTAAATTACTACGGTATGTTTTGTGAATTATATATAGTTTATATATGTGGGCTGTCTGGAAACCATGTAACCGTTCGCATTATATTAACAGTAGCTAGTTTTCTTTTCTGGACAGCTCTTGTATTTTTTTCAAGTCCTGTAAAATAGTGGTATCATCTCATTTTACTGATGAGAATCCTATAACATTTAGACATTAACTTTACCAGTCATTCAACTAATACATGGAAGAACAAAGATTTGAGCCTATATTCAAAATTCCACCCTCTTGTCACTAAACTATATTCTCTTCTACAACACAAATAATTGAAAAATTTAAGCAATCAACAGGACTACCAGTCTTGTCACTAACAAAATTTTTGAAATGCAATATATGCACAATGTGGCTTAAGAATTATTATCGAAATAAATGAAGATCATTCAAATGAGAATAAGCTTGTTCTTTATTCAGAGCTTACTAGAGCAAAGGAGTCAGCTGCTGTCACTGGCATTTGGCAGAAGATTCCAAGGAAGGCAGGGGTGGAGGAAAGTTTTTACAGTTTAAAAAAAAAAAAGAAAGAAAAGAAGACTTCAGGTATTATCTGATTGAATGTTTGTTGGCATGGGGAAGCTGGAGGTAGGCTAACTAGAAGGGGGCATTATTTATGAACGGTTTGACAAATATATTTGTCTTTCTCTTCTTTTTTTAATTGTTAAACTTATTAGGGTTACATTGGTTAGTAAAAATTATATAGGTTCCAGGTGTACAACTGTATAGTACTTCATCTATGTGTTACAATGTACTGACCACCTAGAGTCAGCTTTCTTTCCATCACCATATATTTAGCCCCCCTTCTCTCCTTTCCCACCACTCTCCCCGCTTACCCTCAAGTAACCACTGAACTATTGACTATGTCAATGAGCTTTTGTTTATTTCAGTTTTATATTCCACATATGAGTGAAGTCATATGGTTCTTAGCTTTTTCTGTCTGGCTTATTTTGCTCAGCATGATCTCAAGTTCCATCCATGTTACTTCAAATGGCAGTATTTCATCTTTTCTTATAGCTGAGTAATATTCCATTGTATATATGAACCACAGCTTTTTCATCCAGTCATCTATCAAGAAGCACTTTGGTTGTTTCCGTGTCTTGGCCACATTGTGGTACATAGGTTTTTACAGACCAAGGTTTTCAAGTTGCTTGGGTAGATACCCAGAGGGGGATTGCTGGGTCATATGGTAGCTCCATTCCCAATTTTCTGAGGAGTCACCGTACTGTCCTTCATACTGGTTGTACCAATTTGCATTCCCACCAGCAGTATTACAAGGGTTCCATCTTCTCCACAGCTTCCCCAGCACTTGTTGTTCCCTGTTTTGTTGCTTATAGCCATTCTGACAAGTATGAGGTGGTATCTCATTGTGGTTTTGATTTGCATTTCTCTAATAGCCAGTGAAGTTGAGCATTTTCTTACATCTGTTGGGCATTTGTATGACTTTATGGGTGAAGTGTCTGTTTAGGTCTTCTGCCCATTTTTAAATTGGATTGCTTGTTGATTTTTTCGGTTGTGTTTTTTTTTTGTTGTTGTATGAGTTCTTTATATATTTTTGATATTTGCCACTTATCAGAGGCATTGTTTGCAAATATTTTCTCCCAATTGGTTGGTTTCTTCTTTGCTTTGTTGATGGGTTCCTTTGCTGTGCAGAGCTTTTTATGTTTGATTAAGTCCCATTCATTTATTTGCTTTTACTTCCGTTGCCCTTGAGGTCGGGTTTATAAAGTCCTCTCTGAACCCAAGGTCTATAAGTTTAGTGCCAATGCTTTCTTCTATATAATTTATTGTTTCAGGTTTTATCTGGAGGCCTTTAATGCAATCTGAGTTAATTTTGGTATATGGTGACAGATCGAAGTCAGATTCATTCTTTTGCCTGTCGTTTTTCCATTTTCCCAGCACCATTTACTGAAGAAGCTTTTTCCCCTACTGTATATTTTTTGCTCCTTTGTTGAAAATATTTGTTCAAATATTTGTGGATATCTTTCTCTTCTTGATTCTGAGTTGGGATTGGTGACAAAATATAGGGAAGGTAACATTCATTGACCAAGTTCTGATTGTTCTGCAGAGGTGGTTGTTTAGTTTCCTGGGCTGATTCCTACAGAAGCTGTCGGTTTCAGATTTGTCATAAATATTCCTGTCATTGTCTATTTGTATATTCAGTCTCTCAGTATTAATGACCTAACAATATTATTTATTACAATTCAAAACAAGGTACTTACTTGTATGATTAAATCCAGTAATACAACAGCATTCATTTCTTGCTGCATTTTCCTTGTCTATTTACACCTCCATGCTTCTGGCAAACATTCTAAACGCTCTTCTTCAAATTTCTAGCTCCTAGTCCTCTGTCATCATTCATTTGCTGACCATGCTTCCTATTTTTCTGAGAAAACAGAGCATCGATTAGCTAAGAACATTTGCTAAGTTCCCACTACTCTCTCTACCTTCCAATATAAGTGTCCCTCCTGTTACTCTTGATCAATTATCCATTCTCACATCTGAGGCCAGTCCTGTTACTCACACCCTGGATTCCATCCCTCTCACCCACTCAAGGATATCTCTCCAGCAATTTTAACCCTTTCTCTCATCGTGCATTTTCCTAACTCTACTGTATTCTTTTCAGCAGCATATTGACCTGCTTTAATTTATTCCATTTTAAAACAGCCTACTCTGGAGCTTTTATTTCTCTTCAGCAGCTTCACTTCTAAGCTCCTCATTATAGGAGAAGTCTCTAAAGAAATTTCTTTCTCTGTTTTCAATATCTTACCATCCACACTTACATAAATCTATATCTACAGTAGCTACTCTTCATCCATGACTTATATGTTCCAGTGTCCCCAGTAGATGCCTTAAATCACAAATAGTAACAAACTGTATATAAAAACTCTGTTTTTTCCTACACATACCGGTACTCATACAGTATGAATACCTTGAACAAAACAAGATTGATGTCCCAGGCAGGACAGAGTAGGATGGCACAGGATTTCATCATGACACTTATAAATTATTTATTTATGAAATTTTACATTTAATATTTTCAATCCATGGTAACCAAAACTACAGAAAGTGAAACCACAAATAAGGAATGGTTACTGTATTTGATTTATGCTCGTGAGTGCTTAGTTTCTGAGATATATTGTTAAAAGGCCATCTGTATTTTTGACATATAGACCAATGGAATGGACAGTCTTAGTTTTTCAGAATGTAAGCGGGAGAGGATGCTGTAATGGCTCAGTGGGTTAAGAGCTCACCTTACAGCCTCAGGTCAGAGGATTGAGTCCCAGTCCCAGCCCAGGCCCTGGCCCGAATGGACCCATATGTTGAACTGGGGTGTGCTTCCCTGCGGGAGGCCCCCAGTTCTATTCTTGCCAGGGTGAGCTTCCCATGTGGAAGGCTACCACACTTGGCCCCCAGTTTGCAGGGGTGTGCCTCCCATCACCCAGTTCCTGCCCTGCACAACCCCCCCACCCACCTGTGTAGAATGAAGCCATGTTGAAAATTGATGACTTACAACTATGGAGACTGCTCTGGACCCTCCCCCTTCTCTCTGTCTTTTTCTGTCTCTATCAAAACAATAAAATAAATCGTAAAATAAAAAGAGTATAAGCAAGAAAATATATTAAACCAAATGTATTAAATATTAGATTATGAAGATTTTCTCTCTCCATTAATTATTTTTTATTCAAATATATACATAGGTCCAAAAATTACATATCAGATACAAACTGTTGAATGGGATATATCTTTCTGATATTCTAGAAGAGTTTGGAGTTCTCTTTTAAATGTCCTTTCTCTAAAATAGGAAAAACATTTCCTATTTTACAACAAGTTTTCTAGGTGGGAAGCCATGAAGCATGATAAAATACCCAAAAATGTGTAGAGAAGGTAACAATTTATTATATTCCCTGAGGTTTGTCCTCTTAGTACAATTCATTTTCCAAGTAAATGGACTTTAAAAAGATTAAGCTTTGCACAATAATTGTTAGTCATTCAAACATCATAAGAATTTTATCCTTTGAATTTCCTAATCATACTGTCCCCAAAAGATTTACTACTATTTTTTGTCTTATATTTGAAATAATTAAGACTTTTTTCAATTAAAAATGGATTATTGGCATAGTTGACAAATAGAATTCTGTATACAAATATCAAAAATATCACTTCTTTTTAATGTTTTAAAGATTTATTGTTTGATAGAAGGCAACAGGAAAAGACAGAGAGAAAGGGAGAGGGCCAGAGCTTCTCCATAGTTGTGCATCATCAGTTTTTTTGACAGTTTTATTCCACACAGATAGATTTGAGGACACACATGGCAGAACCAAATTGGGTGAGGGACGTGAGAACCTTTGCTGCCATTCTGGAGGGTATCAGTTGTGCACTGTAGTTAAGCATGTGGGTTTGTAGCATATGGGGTTGGGATTTGATCCCTGGGCCTCACTGTTGCAAGAGCCATCCTGGCATCCCTGTTTTCCTTTATTTTTAAGATTTATTTTGTTGTTTGAGAGGAGAGAGACAGAGACAGAGAAGGGCCCAGAGCAGGCTCCATAATTGTACATCATTAGTTGTGACATGATTTCATTCCACACAGGTGGATGTGGGGCCACACAGGGCAAGGACTGGGGGTTTCCCACATGAGAGCCAACAACCATCATTGCCAAGCCATTCTGGTGGTTACCAGTTGTGCTGTGGTTAAGTATATGGGGTTGCATGGTTTGGGGCCTGGAATTGAACCCTGGACCTCATGATTGGGAGGTAAATCCTCAGCCACTGAGCTATCCCAGCATTTCCCAAGAGCATCACTTCTATTTCCTCCTGGCTCAGGACTTTGTATTTTGCTACCGCTTTGAATGATCAGAATTAGGAGTTAAAGAATCAAGTTCAAGCTTTCATCAAGAACATATTTTTTAATAAATAAACTTTATTTATTACAGAAATATTTATTGGAAAGTATGGAGAGCCTTCACAAACATTCCTTTCAACATCCATATACAGTAATTTCCTCTATTATTTACAACCTACATTACTGTGGTGCATTTGTTACTATTGATGAACTGATATAGATACATTAACTGAAGTTCATATTTTACATCAGGATTCACTTTTGTGTTATTAAGTTCTATGGGTATTAACAAATGTATGTATCATTACTGTTTCATATTGAATAGTTTTGCTGTCCTAAAAAGTCTCCTCTTTTCTACCTACTCATATTAATTGTCCCTCCTTCCTATTTACTGAACCCCTAGCAACTGTTTTTACTGTTTCCAAGGTTTTGCATTTTTCAGAATGTCATGAGGTTGAAATCGTATAGTATATAGCCTTTTCGGCCTGATTTTTTGATTTAGCAATGTACTCTGAAAGTTCTTCCATGTTTTTCTGTGTCTTGATAGCTCACTTCTTTTTATTGGTATGTAATATTCCATTGTCTAGACTAGAGGTTTGCTTATCCATTCACCCATTGAAAGACATTTCTGTTGCTTCCAAGTTCTGGGAATTATGAATAAAAACAGCTATAAATATTTATGTGCAGATTTTTGTGTGAACATGTTTTCAACTCCTTTGGGAAAACACCAAGGAGCATGACTGCTGCATTATAGTAAGTATTTAGTGTATGAGACTTCCAAACAGTCCTACAAAGTGACTGTATTCTTATGCATTCCCACCAGCAATGAATGAGAGTTCCTATTGCTGTACATCATGCCAGCATTTGGTGGTGTGTCTGTGTGTTTAGAATTTTAGCCATTATACTAGATATGTAGTGGTATCTCTTTGTTTCAATTTGCATTTCTCTAATGATATATGATGTTTCACATTTTTTTCATATGCTTATTTGCCATCTGTATATCTTCTTTGTTAAAGTGAAGAACATATTTTTATTGAGTATTCACTGTTTACTAGACACTGCATTATGTGTCAGGAACATTTGTTACTCTTTCTCAGGGAAATATATACTGAACTTACTATATATATAGCTATTGCTTTGAAAACGCTGGGCCATTTTGAGCTACCTCCTCTTGCTCGCAGCCTGCTTCCACCCCTAGGAAGTGTAATTTCTCTGCTCTTTACTCTCAATAAATTTCTCTTTCACCACTGTAAAGGAGGGGGGAAGAAAGGAAAAAAAAATAAAAAAGGGCCAATTTACTTTCTGAAGAAAGTGGCTGTTTAACTAATGACAGGAATTCCTTCAGGATATAATTGTGATTTTTTTTCCCCCTCCTAGCAATGTTCTGAAAAGTTAATAACTGGCTATGTTGAAACTAATTAAAAGATATATGGTGTGAGAAGATTATCTAGTGTACAAGCAAAGTACGTAAAATACAATTCTATAGCATTGGTTTCTTATACAACATCTTCTTCAGTTTGGGGACTACTAGATAGAATAATCTTACATTCTGGTACCTCTGAAATTTGGAGCTATTCTCTTCTTATAAATTTTTAAGGAGTAGTTATTTAAAACAATTTTAAAATATGCTGTTTAGCTCACCAATCTATTGATACCTTCATTTATAAATACCATTCTTCTCCATCCAGGTATTTTCACATCCTTCTCTATTTACTTATATCACTAAGCTAAAAATGACTGCATTCATGTGCTTTTCAAGCCTAGATAGCAGTACTAGAGGTAAACATTTGATTTCCTCTTAGGAAAAAGCAAAAGACAGGGAGAAACCTGGCTAAGAGGCTGAAATCTCAGATGAACTGCTGAGAGTTTAATTCAAGGTCCAATGCTTTGTCAAGAATTAAGTTGGGTGAAGCTGGAGTAGATGGATCAATAATAGTAGCAGGAAAAAAAAAAAAAAAAGAATTTTGCTGTTGTTAATCTGATAGTAACTGATCATCAGGATATCCCAAAGAAAGTGATGGTTTAAAAATCTTCTACAAGTGAGGGCTTCATGCTACTTTTCCAAGTAAGGATGCTGATCCACTGGATCATTCTGTTTCCAAATCTGATCAGGCTAGAATTCTGATGGCAAAGATCACTTACTCATCAAATAAGAGTAGTAATTGTTAATTGAATGAGACCTCGTCTGAAATATAAAATGCCAGGAGCAAACATTCTGTTAATGTAATTCTCATTTAAAGGCAAAAGTTTTTAGAATGTTTTAATACTATTGAATGTTTAAAATATTATAAGACTTAAATATGGTCATGGTGTTTCAATTATATTGAATATACAAAACTAAACCTAGTCATGTGTAATCAAGTCACAAGTAGATGAGTACTTGTACATTTCTAAGAGTGACTTTTTACAGCTAAAAAATAGGAGACTATTTTTGTATTAAATATCTTGGGAGTAACAGGTAATAACATGACATAAATTTCAGATGTACAACTTTACAATACAGCATCTGTATACTCTATTGTGTGTTCACTATGCAAAGTCTGGTCTTCTTCCATAAATATATATTTGACTTTACCCTCTTCATCCTACTCCTCAACCCTATTCCTCCTCTGGTAACCACCATTCTGTTGTCTGTATCTATGAGTTTGTTGGTTTGGTTTTCTTTGTTTACTGCTTTTCCTTTTATATCCCATGTATAAGTGAAATCATATGGTTCTTGATCTTTCCCATCCTGACTAATACAAGGTTCATCCATTTACCAAATGGCAATATTTTTATCTTTTTATGGTTGAATAGTATTCTGTTGTGTGATTTAATATATGTGTCACTTCAATTTTATATTTATTTACATATGTTAATATATATATTATGTATATGTGTGTGTGTGTCATCCATCAAAGGATACTTAGGTTGTTTCAAATTCTTGGCTATGGTGAATAAGCTGTAATGAATATAAGGATATATATACCTTTACAAATAAGTGTTTGCAATTTTTTTTCAAATAGATACCCAGAAGAGGGATCACTTGCTGGGTCTATATAGCACCTCTACTCATATTGAGAAAACATCCATACAGATTTCCATAGGGGATGCACAAATTTACATTCCCACCAGTATTATATAATGGTTCTCTTTTTGTTATTTTTATTTCTTTATTATTCCTTTTTCTCTACATACGCTCCAGTAATTATTTTTTGTGTCATTGATAACAGACATTCTAACCAGTGTGAGCTGATATTTCAGTATGGTTTTATTTTTATTTCCCTTATAACTGGTGATGTTAAGCATCTTTTCATATATCTGTTGGCCATCTATGTGTCTTTCTTGGAAAAGTGTCTGTTTAGGACCTCTGTCCATTTTTCAATCAGAATGTTGTATTTTGGGTTTCTCTTTTATTACATTTTTAAAAAGTATATTTACTATATAATATAATATTAGTTTCAGCTGTATAATATAGAGATTTGCAATCTATGAGGGCTGTCTGGAAATAATCCAGCCATAAATGCTTCTTTTTTTCCATATTACATGAATGAATACTAACTGGACAGCTCTTGTACATGCCTTAAAATGTGATCACCACAATAAATCTAGTAAATATCTGTCATTATGTGAACTTACAATAATCTCACTGACTGTATTCCCCTTCACCTTTTTCACCAATCCCACAGCCTTCTCCCCTCTGGCGGCCTTTATTTTAATTTCTATTCTTATGAGTGTGTTTTTGTTTTGTGTGGTTGATTGATTTTTGTTAGTTTTAGATTTCACATCTAAGTGATACCATATAATTAGTATTTTTGTTTCTCTGTCTGACTTATTTCACTTAGTATAATACCCTTGAGGTCCTTGTCACAAATGGCATTATTTCCTTCTCTTTTATTGCTAAGTAATATTACATTGTATACATACCACATATTCTTTATTCATCCATTGATGAAAACCTAGGTTGCTTCCATTTCTTGGCTATTGTAAATAATGCTTCAGTGAACATAGGAGCTCATGTATCTTTTTGAAATAGTGTTTTTATTGTCTTTGGATAAATACTCCGAAGTGGGATTGCTGAGTCACATGGTCGGTTTATTTTTGAGGAATCCTCATATTGTTTTCCATAATGGCTGTACCAATTTTCAGTCCCACCAGCAATGTAAAGAACTCCCTTTTCCCCACATCTTCACAAACACATCTTATTTATTGACTTTTTGATAATAGTCATCTGACTGGTGGGAGGTGGTATCTATCTCACTACGGTTTTCATTTGTATTTCTCTGATGATTAGTGATACTGAACACCTTTTCATATGTCTGTCAGCAATCTGTAGGGGCCCCTTTACAGAAATATCTTTTCATGACATCTGCCCTTATTTTGATCAGATTATTTTTTCGTAATTGAGTTGTATGAGTTTCCTATATATTTTAGATGCCAACCCTTTATTAGATATACCATTTGCAAATATATTTTCTTATTTAGTAGGTTGTCTTTTTATTTTGTTGATGGCTTCCTTCACTGGAAAGAAGCTTTTTATTTGTTGAAGTCCCATTTGTTTATTTTTGTCTATATTTTCCTTGTGAGAGAATATATCCATAAAGATATTACTAAGACTGATATCAAATAATTTACTGCCTATGTTTTCTTGTAGGAGTTTTATGGTTTCAGAGCCTACATTTAAGCATTTAATCAATTTGAGTTTATTTTTATATATGGTATAAGAAAGTAGTTAAGTTTTTTTTTGTTTGTTTTGTTTTTTGTATATATCTCTCCAGTTTTTCTAATAACACTTGTTCAGGAGTTTGTCATTTCTCCATTGTGTGTTTTTGCCTCTTTGGTTATAAATTAAATAACCATATAGACAAGAATTTATTTTAGGCCTCTGTATTCCATTCCATTGATCTATGTGTTTGTATTTGTTCCAGTACCATATTGTTTTGATTATTATAGCTTTGTAGTATAGTTTGAACTCAGAGAGTGTAACACCTTAACTTTGTTCTTCTTTCTCAAGATTGCTTTGGTTATTTGTGGTTTCATAAATTTGAGTATTACTTGCTAAGTTCCGAGAATAATGAAAATGGTATTTTGAAATGGATTGCATTGAATGTGTACTTTTCTTTGAGTAGTGTGGTCATTTTAACAGTATTAGTCCTTCTAAATCATCATGAACACGGTATATCCTCCCATTTATTTGTATGTTCTTCAGAGTATAGGCTTTTTACCTCCTTGGTTAAATTTATTCCTAGGCATTTTTTTAATGCAATTAAAATGGGATTTTTCTCTTAGTTTTTCATTATTATTTGTTATTAGTGTATATAAATGTGATAGATTTCTGTACATGAATTTCTTTATCCTGCTACTTTATTAAATTCATTTATTAAACTTATTTTTTTCCAATTTTTAAAGAGTTTACATATGTTTCTGGTGTATAGTATAGTGATTATGTATATACACACACCTTACAAAGTGATCACCTCACATATTCTAGCATCCATCGGGTATCATACAATTATAAGTGGGATTGCTTTTTTAATTTCTCTTTCTGATAGTTCATTATTAACATGTAAAAATGCAACCCATTTCTGAATATTAATTTTGTATTTTATACTTTACTGAATTCATTTATTAGGTCTAATAGTATTTTGGTGAACTCTTAGGTTCTTCATATATGCTAATATTTTGTTAACAATTTTTACATCTATGTTCATCGGTAATACTGGATTATAATTTTATTATTTTTTTGTAGTGTCTCTGTCTGGTAGCCTTCCTCTTCTTCAATTTCTTGGGATAGTTTGAGAAGGATGGGTATTAATTGTTCTTTGAATGTCTGGTGGAATTTACCTGTGAAGCCATCTGTTCCAGGGCTTTTCAATGCTTGGAGATTTGTGGTTTTTTTAATTTTTAAAAACTTATTTTTCAATTACCATTGACATACAATATTATATTAGTTTCTGGTGTACAAAACAATATATGGTTATACATTAGTATACCTCAGAAAGTAATCAACCCAATAAGTCTATGTTGGGAGTATTTTTGCTGCTGATTTCATTTAGTTAGTAGTTACTCATTTCAGGTTTATGTTTCTTCCTTATTTAGTAATGGAAGATTATATGTTTTGAGGAATTTGTCTATTTCTTCCAGGCTGTCCAATTTGCTGATGTGTAAGTTTTTGGAATATGTTCTTATAATCATTTGTATTTCTATGGTGTCAACAGTCACTTCTCCTCTTTCGTTTTTTATTTTAATTATTTGAGCCCTTATCTTTCACCTTGATGAGTCTGGTTAGTTGTCTATCAATTCTGTTTAAGCTGGACAAAGTGTTTTTGGGGAAAAGTGAATACAGGACCAATTTAACTAAACCCAAGAAATGTTCCTGGATAGAATATAAAGTAAGCCCTTCCTCATGGCATTCTCACCACTTCTCGTCCTTGTAGGAACATCTGTGTTATCCATCAGCCTCTAATAAAGGATTAGCATTCTAATTCTCCTATAGCACTGAGGCATCAAAGCCTTCTTAATTAGGTAAACCAGTATTCAAAGAGTTTATAGCAGTGGGGCTACTGACACAATTAATTTCCTTTGTGCACTGTCGTCAGAAGAGCGTATCATCTTAGTTCTTCAAGCTATTTTTTAATTTATTTTATATTCTTTTTGTTGGCAGTCAAGATGTTACATCCATTATCCACTTCTCTTGTTTTATACTGTCACTTTATATAGGCTCCTACTGTTCCTATCATCTTGCTCACCCTTCATAGTTTGCACTGTTACTGAGCCTTACTCTTAGAAACCACATGTTCAGAATTCTAGCTGGCTATTATATGATGGTGAATCTCTTGTGACCAGAAATAAGACCCCCTTAAATGTGCTGATACCATTTTGATTCCCGACAATGACACCCTCTACTTACAATCTGCAGAGGTAAAAACTGAGTTGCATTACTCATCCTGGGAGTCCCAGCCTGAATTCTCAAGAGAAATGTAGCAAAGTGTTTTAGTCTCCCTGTTACATTCTAGACAAATTTTCTGACTGATAGGAGAAAAACTGACTTATGTGGGTTTCTTCCCCCGCCCCCCCCCCAGTTCTTACCTTCAAATCTTTACTTCAGAGTTACAAAGTATTTATATAATTTCTAAAAATAGAATAGAATATATAGATATAAACTCTCAGTTAGTGGCTGATGAAACCATATCCCCCCATATGCATTTTATTCAGCAAGTAAAAAGTCTGAAATTTGTAAATTGAGTTCATTCAAGCTTAAACCAGATTTGAGCTTGAAAAGCTCACAGCCTTTGGTTTTACTTATAAATTGTGCCTGACATTTCCAAATTCAATTAGCTTCAATTCTTGCAAAGTCATATTATAAGCAAAACTTGAGTCTATAAGGCAACTTTTGAATGGTTTCAGTATATTTTGTGTGGTTTATTTTTTCCATAGTTAATACATTTCAGAGCGTAGATTACTTCATTTTCAGCATGAATATTGCATTATTGAAAAATTGATCCTTTTCAGTTGTTGCACCTTTTAATGAGTTCATTTCAGTGCTAAAAGAAGAGAAACTAAGATTCAGTTTTCTTTTTTCTTTCTTGCCTTGTGTAAGCTGGCAATGCCTTGGTAAGTAGGAATGTAGTAAGCAACCCTCCTATATAGTAAAAGCTAGCATTAGAGTTATTGTTTGTGAAATGTTATTTTTTAAATATATCTACACTGAATCAAGCTCAGTGTCTGTGAAAGAGCTTCATTACAAAAGGAAATAAATATTTGAGAGCAAAAAAGAAAATGTTAAAATATATAAGATAGATTTACAGTGGAACATTTAGAAAAGAGAGAAGCAGAAAAACTAAAAATCCTCTATAATCATAACAGACAAAGATAACTTTTATTAATAATTTTATGCATATCCTTTCTTACTGACTTCTTTATATGCATATGAGATTTTAAAATATATATATCAAAAACAGTTGAAAAGTCTGTAGCAGTAGTAGTAGTTGTCACTGTTATGCCTGTAATCTACTCCATATTGACTTCAACCAGCCATTCATATATTCATTCAAAACATATCTTTTCAATATTTACTATACTTTAGATATTTGTCTAGGTGAGAAAAAAACAATAGAAAAAGTACATAATCCCTATCCTTCTGGAGTTTACAATCCAATGGCAGTAGACATGCCAGGATGTGTGTGTGTAGTTAATAAATAGAATAGATAGGTAGATGCAGAGTGCTATGTGGTGATAAATGCTAGGAAGCATATAAAACAATGTATGAGAACAAAGACACAGCAGATGATGAGGATGGGTTGCAATTTAAAATAAGTCAGTCAGGGAAGCCTCACTATCAAGTGGATTATTGGAAAGGCTTAAAGAAATTCAGGGAGACAATTAGTTAGACATTTTGGGAAAGAGCATTCCAAAAACAAATGAATGGCGATGTTTAGGTAGAGCAAGAAAGTCAGTGTGGCAAGAACAGAATCAGTAAAGAAGAGAAAAGTAGGAGATGGAGTGTGATAATGCAGGGTTTTATGGACCACAAAGGACTCGGATAAAATTGAGTAAAATAGTTTGCCATTACAGGATTTTGAACAGAGGAGTGACATGCTCTGACTTATAATTATGTCCAATGATCATATTGCATGTTGTGTTGAGACTAGATTATGTATATGTGGAATAGACAGATTGCTAAAAAAAAAAATATACATGGAAATCAGTAAGGAAGCTGTTAAAATAATTTAAGTGAGAGAAGATGATGGCTTGAACCAAGGTGATAGCATTACAGATGGTCAGAATGCATTAGGGCAAATATAAGATAAAGTGTGATCAAGAATGATTTCAAGTATTTGAGATAATAAAAATATCATTTATGTTAAATTTAAGAGGTCTATTATACATCCAAATGTACATGTTAAGTAGGCGGTGGCTTGATGAGTTCAGTGGAATCATCAGAGTAGAGATATAAAACTGATAATCAATTGGGTAAATATAGTACAGAAAAAAAAGAGGATTAAAGGATTAGAGAGCACTAGTGAACTCTACAATTTAGAGATTGTGTAGATAAAGAAAAAAACCTGTAAAGGAAAAGGAACAGTGAATGAAGTGAGAGAGAAACTAAGGTGTTTGGTAACCTAGATGCCAAGAGAATAAAGTACATGTTACAAAAAGGTCTAGCGAGAGACCATTGGATATAGCAATTCTGTAATCATTGGTATGGTGGCCATATGTCCACATTGCCTGAGACATTTTTGCTTTATGCCCAGTACCTCAGTGTAACTAATTATTCATGTTCCTTTTCACTCACAAAGATGTCCAGGTTTGGAAATATACTCATATGGTCAGCCAACCTACTGATGACCTTATAAGTGTTGTATTATAGAGTGATACAGCAAAAACATAGTTAGAACGTATCAAATAGTGATGGAAGGTGGAACTTGGAGAAGTAAAGCAGACTTCCTTTGTTAAGTGTTTTCATGTCAATAAGAGCAGAGAGAAGCTAGTAGCCAGAGGGGATTGTGTATCAACAGAGGAATCATTTTTAGGAAGGATGAATTAGAGTTATCTGGTAAAGAGGGAGAAAAAAAAAATGCAGGAAAAAAAGGAGACATGCTGGACTATAAAGGTAACAGGGGCTGTATCTGGTGCAGAAGTAGAGGGAGTTGGCCTCAGATAAGAACACAAACAATTAATTATACCTACTGTTTATGCATATATAGGTGCCGATAGGTGGGTTTGATGTGGTGGATACTAATGGAAGATTTCTTCTGATTTTTCCAAGTTTCTCATGAGCCATGGGATGAGAGTCAGGAAGGAGCTGGGAGTGCCTAGGAAGACAGAAAATAAATATGAAACTGTTGTATAGGAACATAGAGAGTGATGAAGGAAATTTAGGAAGGTTGCTACACAGTAATGAAGGATCATTTAAGATTGTTAATCATGAATTTAAAATGAAACAATGCCAGCCTTGTTTTGTTTTTGAGCTTGTTGCACTTGGATTTACCCCAAATTGAATGTTGGCTAGACAAATATAATGAAAGGGAAAAGTATGAGAAATTTAATTTGTATACAAGGAAGTTATGAGTTATGGAGTATTTTTTAAGATTTATTTTTATTGTTTTTGACAGAGAGAGAGATACAGAGACAGAGAGAAGGGGGAGGGCCCAGAACAGTCTCCATAGTTGCACATCATTGGTTTTTCCACATAGTTTAAGGTGACCAGACATCCCGCTTTTGGCGGGACAGTCCTGATTTTTAACAATTTGTCCCGCGTCCCACGGCATTTTTAAAAAGTCCCAATTTTTGGAAAGAATGCACGACAAGCTAGGGAACGGCGGGAGACAGACCAAATTTTTAATCAAGAACCCCCTCCCCCCCGGTCAATGGTGTCCCACTTTACCAATGTTAAAATCTGGTCACCTTA
>PVKE010027022.1:0-21897 GCA_004027555.1 Craseonycteris thonglongyai
ACAGAGACCTATGGACACACTCAGTAACTTGGTGATTGCCTGAGGGAAGGGAAGGAGGGGGGAGGGAGAGAGGGAGGAGAGGTGGGAGAGGGCACCAGCATTATGGACAAATTCAATGGTTTGTAGGTTACCTGGAGAGGGGGAAGTGGGGGGAGGGAGAGTAGTAGGGGGAGGTGGGAGTGGGCATCAGATGTATGGTGATGGAAGTGAAGCTGATTCTTGGTGGTGGGCACATGGTGCAATGCAAGAGTGATGTGATGTGGACTTGTACATCTGGAAACTATCTGATTGTTACCAACCAACGCCACCCCATTATATTTAATAATAATAAAAAAAAAGAAATAAATCCATTCTTAATAAAAAATAACCAGTAAAACAATTTTTCTTCGCATATAACATGATATTACATGTAGAAAATAGTAAACAATCCACAGAAAACTATTATAGCTACTAATGTTTTGTGTATGATAAGACTAATATGCAAGATAAACTGAATTTTTCTGTACTAACAATAACAATGTAAAAACAATATTTAAAAATCTATTTTACAACAGTAACAAAAATAATAAATAGTAACAAAATAATAAAATTGTTAGGCATGAAGGTAACAAAAAAAGTACCAAACACACACTAAAAACTTTAAAACATTGACATAAACTAAAGATAGTTAAATGGATAGGCATTCTGTGATCATAAATTTAAAAAGCAATTAATATTGTTAAGATGGCAATACTCTAAAAAAATGGTCTACATATTCAACAATAGTCCCAGTCAAAAATCCACACTTTCTTTTATACAGAAATTGATAAATTGATGCTAAAATTCATATGGGAATGCAACAGACACAGAATAACTAACACAATTTTGATAAAGAAAAAGAAAAGAGAAAAACAAAGTTCAAGGACACATAGATTATAATTTCAAAACCTACTACAAAGCTATAATAGGTAACAGTGTGATAATGTCATAAATCTAGAGATATAGAACAGTGAGGTAGGACTGAGAGTATAGAAATAAACCTGCACATTTTTGATTAACTGAGTTTATGCAAGAATATCTAAAGCATAGTTGTATCAACAATAGTGTTGTACTACTAGATATTCAAATGAAAAAAGAAATGAAGCTAGACCCTTACCTCATTTTGTGGATAAAAATTAATTATATATGATTCAAAAACCTAAATGTAAGAGTTAAAAGTACATTACTCTTAACAGTAAAGATAGGAGGCAATTATCATGACCTTCAGTTAGGCAATGTTTTCTTTCATATGATCAAAATCCCCACAACAGAAGAAAAAAGAAAAAAGCAATTTGGACTTCATTGAATTAAAAATTTTGGGGTTCCAAAGGACACTATCAAAAATAAAAGTGAAAAGAATCCACAGGATGAGAGAAAATAGTTGCAAATCATATATCTGGTGAGAGATTATTGTCCAGAAAATATAAAATAACTCAACAATAAAAAAAATTAATACCTAGATTTTAAAAATGGACAAAGATTGCAATACTCTTCTCCAAAAAAATTCACAAATGTCAATAAACTCATGAAGAGATGCTCAACACCATTAGGGAAATGAAAATCAGAACCACAACAATATACTACTTCACTTCTACATGGACAGCTATAATTAAAAATGAGATACTAACAAGTGCTGCATGCATGAGAGATACTGGAACCCTCATATTGTTAATGGAAATAAAAAGTGATATAACCTCTTTAAAAAATAGTTTGGCAGTGTCTCGAAATACTAAAGATAGAGCTATATTACCTAGCAATTTGACTCTTAAATATCTATCTAATAAAAAAAATGAAAATGTATATCTGTACAACACTTCTGTACCAATATTTATAGCAGCAGCATTATTTATAATAGTCCCAACTTAGAAAAACCCAATGTTCAGCAACTAATGAGTGTGTAAACAAAATGTTATCGTTCCATATAGTGGAATATTATTCAACAATAGAAAGGACTGAAAAACTAATAGACAAACTGTAGCACGGATGGATCTTGAAAAAACTATGCTAAAGAAAAAGAAATCAATCATAAACAGGCACGTATTGGATGGTGCCATTTATGTAAAAAGTCCAGAAGTGGTAAAGCATAAACACATCTCAAGAATAAAAATGTTCTAAAAACTACCTAGTGCTTAGCGTTGCACAACTCAACTAATACAGTAAAAACAACTGAAATGTAACTTTAAAGAAGTGACTTTTATGGCACATGAATTATATCTCGATAAAGCTGACATAAGTTGAAACATGACCTCCCTGATTGCCATATTAAATTTGATTTTATGAGAACAAGGGCTGACGTCAGGAAATCTTTCCTTTTAGGCAGCTAGTGAAATAGGTCAGGCCAGTGAAGATAGTGATTAGCACAAAACTACTGCCAGGTCTTATTGTTCTGCAAATATTACTAGAGCTTTCAGAAAAGACAATATGAGCAAGGAATCCCTTTGCATTTGTCTTTGTTGGTTTCAACAATGCAGAGTTCTAAAGCATTCTGGTCACCCTGAGCCAGTTATCTTCAATGGGACAGAAATTTCCACTGCTCCTGAAATGGGGCTGCTTTGAGTTTAGGAAACAAATTCTCAATATATTGATGATCCTTAAATCACTATGAAAGGATAAGAGGTGGCACAATAAACTGGTGTATATGTCATTGATATTTTTATAATGATAATGTGGTATTTTTAAATACGAGTTCATCCCCCTACTCCTCATTTGTGTATCATTCAAAGCAATTGGTCCTTTCTATTTTATTAGGATTAGGTATTTTTTTATTAGGACACAATAGGATATCACCAGTTCCTTAAACTATAAGAAACACTGTCCAAAGACCCCATTTGAATGATCCTTGGGAAAAAAAAAAGAAGTTTCCAAAGCTCCGGCTTTCACCCTCTCAGGCATCTCCTTCATCACACAGCTAATCTAAACCTCTCTGCTGTTTCCCACCATCAAGTGTATCTCTTGTCAGCAAGATCTGCAAATTACTCTCTAACCATTCAATTCACATCTTGTAGTGTTTAATGTCTGTCTTTTTTGTCTTTTCTGTACATTAGTTCCTGCCAAATGGTTTCTTTGAAGGGGGAAAAAAATAAATTCTGGCCACTAAAAAAGGCCAGACCTAATTCCATTTTTAAAATGTTAAAGTGATGAAATAGCATTTTACTTCTTTTGGGTCGTAGTTATGGAAGGGAGTGGAACGTTTTCTAGTTCACATAAACAATTCCATCAACCACACAGGGAAAGAAGCCCAAGTAAATGCATCAGGACTGGCATTTGTAGGGCAGTTATACCTTCCAAAGTTTTAGCTGGGAGCAAACTAAGAATTTGTGTAATGTGGGTTTTATTCTTGGCCCTTAAATTCAAGTAAAAAAAAATAAACCACCTTTGAAGTCTTCCACCCACTATCACCCTCAGCAAACACTACGTTGACAAGCAGAGCCAATGACTCCTAGATAGTTGAAATTTCTAATAAAGTACAATGAGTTTTAAAATGTATCAGTTTACTACTTTCCAGTATTTTGAACCTTAAAGTTGAAAAAAATGTGGCTACAAATTATGGGCTAATATTAAATTGCTCCCAGGTCTTACCATCCTTTAGTAAGCACCTTCCAGGAAAGAACGGAAATCCTGCTTCTGACTTTTGCTTGGAGATAAAATTGCACTAGCTTTTTTTATCCATCCCTCCTTCCCTCCCTCTCTTCCTATAAAAGCTGTCAAACTCCGCTATGAGGACTGGCATAGTTGTGGCAAATCTGAGTACAGATGTTCAATGTGAACACATTTAAGACATCACTGACTGCTTTCAAACCACCAACCAACGATTATAGTTTTATATTGGGGGTGGGAAAGAGGAAAGTAAAAAAGGAGAAAGGAGAAAGGAAGGAAGACAAAAAGAAGAGAAAGAAAGACAGAAAACCCTATGATTAGAATGGCATTATTATAATCCGATAGAGTCAATATTTTGTCAACTGTGTTCCTGAATTTCAAACCCGAGTAGCATTATGACACCTTCTTATCCTCTTGTTCATTTTTTTTTCGTTGTTAAATTTATTGGGGTGACCTTGGGTGGTAAAAATGACATAGGTTCCAGGGGTACAATTCTACATTGCCTTGCCTATGCATTGCATGAGGTGTTCACCATCCAGTCAGCTCTCTTTCCATCACCACGTATTTGATGCCCCCTCCCTACTCCCATGCCCCTCCCTACTCTCCCACCCACCTTCCTTGTCTTTTTTTTTTCTGTCACTTAAGTGGCAGGCAGTCTTCTCTCAAGTGATGATAATGGGGTGCAAATGTTCTGTTCTCTTTATCTCTGGAAGAAAGAGAGGGCGAGAAAGAGAGAGAGAGAGAGACAGGAATGAGAATGAATGACAAAAGGAACAGGGGGAGGCGGAGAAGGAGTAAGTTCACGTAATGAGAATGACAAATTAGCCACAGGAGGAATCAAAGTGAGAAAGGACAGCTGTAGAACACAAACGTGCACAGGCACTGTATCTTGTTAGGGTTTATTAGCTGCAAGGAAATGGGGCGTGAGAGGAAAGCCATGGCTCTGTGGAAGAGAGGAAGCACTTCATTTATTATTTGGAGGGGTAGAGTTTCAGTGTCTCAGCCTTCACTTCCTGTCTCCCCTTCCCATCCTCCCCAAGCAACATTACTGATGCCTGATTTGCATCCTTCTCAGGACTTAGTAGTTTGTAGGTTCTTTGCGGGTAAAGCCAACAATGCCATATGGAGTGAGAAAGAAGAAAACCTTTCCTGAGATTTCCTCACTACTCTCTTGACTAAAATACTCCTGACTCAAAAATAGCTGATTAAGCATTACTGGTATTCCCAGTATGGGAGAAACCATAGAAAATTCGCATTTTGAATAGAATATGAGCAAACTGAGTAAGTGGTTATCATTCTAGTGATTTAAGGAGCAATAAAAGTCTACTGTGCTTTGAGATAGCTCCTTACATTTTTACGCCACCTATTAGTAAGATCCACATTACTTTCCCCTCAAATTCCTTCTTCCTTTTAAATAATGGATTTCTAATTTGAATTCATTGGATAGTTTCAGGACCTGTAGAATGTGTTTACTTAGGAGAAAGCTAAACTGCATCGCATGAAGAAGGAAGAATATGAGCTGAGGAGGATGGGGGTAGGTGACAGAGAACTAAAACTTCTGTTCCCTCCTGTAAAGAGGATGTGGCAGAGGAAGGAATCCACTAACCATCCGATTATTACTCCGTTTGACAGAAGTAGAGTTGGTTATCCAGGATCTGACAGAAGTAATGCCACTTTTTATGAGCTGGTGGTCGATAGTAAATCTTTTATTACAAAATCATAAGTATGTAATTCTGTAACACAACAATACTGCACTCAAGCACACTATATGACATTTTAGGTGACATGTTCAAATTGCTGTCCATCTTGTGGGAGACAAAGCCAGCCTTACAACGTCACAGCGCTACTTCTGCCAGACATTGTAGGTTGAGAAGTTTAAGGAGGTCCCAGTGGGATCAACACGGAGCTGTTCAATAATGAGGGCAGCTTCTGATTGTGACGAAGTAGAACAGAGACTGGGTGCTACTCATGTAAACAATACCGTCTATGGATTCTTATATTGGGTAAGCATGTTGCCTGTCTCCAGAGAGCTGTTCCAATAACCCCTTTTACCCCTAACAATTACAACTTATATGAAGAAACAGCTTTCCCATATGGACTTTACCTTAACAGGAACTTTCCAACATTCTCCAGCTCTGGAAGAATAATTCTATTTAGATTTCATTTTAAAACCTGACTGTTTATACCATCTGACTTGGGACTAAGCTGTTCTGCTAACATATACGAAATGGCTGCATCACTGATTAAACAAATAACATCACTGGAAGCCTTTCTGGAGGGGGAAAAACCAATGGCTTCATCCACGGTTCCAAATGTGATGTTTCCATCCAAGCCACTGAATCACATTCTTTCGAAACAGGGAGATTTCAATACATGGGTCCAGCCAACAAAATCTTTTCTCCTTGTAATTCTATATTCTATAGAATTTAAAATTCCAAAGTTAGATGAGGTATTAACAAATATTATCTGCAAAAAAATGCAAAGTGAAAATATTTTTATAGAAACAGATACATTTAGCAGCCAGTAGTTTCTGGTATAAAATCCTTTCAGAAAATAAATCAGAAAAAGCATGGTAAGTATAAATCAAGAGGACAAAGATAGATATGAAAAGTACAGCCATACAGGTGCTATTTAAGAATTTCTGCGCCAAGTTAAGAATAAGAAGTAGTAGGATGAGGACAATAGAATCTGAGGAAGTGAAACTCAGGATAGTTAAGACTGTTTGGGTGTGATTTGAGTCAGGAAATATCAGCTGTTTGAATCTAGAAGAAGTCAATGGATGGTATTTTTTGGAATACTCTTATAATGGCAACATGTTCACTCTGGAAGACTGGAGAGTGAAGGAAGTGTTATTATAGGTATAAGAAAAATGATTGTATCTGAAAAAAGAAGAAAAATCAAACACAAACTGTGAATACCAAATTGGTTTAAAGTATAAACAAACAAACCAAAAAAAGATGGCAAATTCTCCGAGAAAAATTCCCTCATCTGTAGCAAAAGTTTACTTTAATTTGAATTTAACTAGTAAGTTGTTATTATTAGCAGGATTATAATGTATTGCTATTGGAAACACATAAGCCAGATATATAATATTTTATTGTTTTTTATTTTTTGCTGAGCAAATAGTGGAGAATTGGAGAACAAACTATTATATGTATTACAAAACATCCACTGATCTTAGAGAAGCATGTGAAATTCTCGTGAAGCTGAGATACAGGCAGTTTTTTAACATGATAAGGTTGACCAAGCTACAATTTAAAATATTGTATGTGGCTGTGTGAAATTTGCAAAGAGTAGGAATAGGTCAGCTTTAGGTGACAAAGCTATATGCATATGAGGCAGATAAAGTGCCTATGTTGTGACCACAACAGTAGATCCTCTTTACTGGGTAGTCTGTGGACAGAGTGGGAAGAACAGGTTTTAGGACATCTAGGCCCCAACACAGCCGCAGGTTTAATGCCGACTAGTAGTAAGGTTGTGCTCAAGAAGAGTTAATGTCTCTGATGTTCAAGAGCTACAGTTTTTGTATATAAAGGCCTACATATGAAGACAAAAACAGCATGATTATCTGTCTTGTAGAGTTATGAGACTCCAATGATATAGTGTACGTGAAAACATTGTCTAAAGCTGAAGTGCTTTGGAATTGTAAGCCATGATTCGTCACTAATCTGATATATCCACGGATGGTTCCAACAGTCACCTCAAATAATAAGGTGAATTTTCAAATCCATAGCTGCAAACTGGCTGCAGGCTATCATATTCTAAGTTGCATTTGGACCTCTAAATGTTCTGAGGATGGCTTTCATTTTTATAGAAAGAGGATTTGGTGAACCTGATAATATACTGTCAGTTGTGCTCTTTTCAAGATTAGTCATTGGGCTTAACATTATATTACTATTCAAATAAAGATCTTCATAAAGGACAGTATCTAAAATAAATTTAAAGCTATAGTGGAGAAACAGAATACCAACAAAAAGAAAATTGATTTGTTTTGTTCTCTCTGTAATAGACTTGAGTTTTTCTTAGTAAGTCGTATAACTTCTGTTCTTTAAGATTCCTTCAGGGGAAGCCGGGATGGCTCAGTGGATTAAGCACTCACTTTGCAGCGCCGGGGACCCAGGCTCGAATCCCGACACATGCGAACCCATGTGCTGAACTGGGGAGTGCCCGCAGTTCAATTCTCTCTCTGTCTTTGTTTATCTCTCTCTGTCAAAAACAATAAAAAAATAAAATAAAAAAAATAAAAAAGATTCCTTCAAAAGTTACTGAATTTTTGGTTTGTCATTTAAGCAAAACATCGCTAAGTCATTGAAACAGTGGTAACAGAAAACTACCGTAATTGTATTTATGTAGGAAATGTTCTTACAGTGTAGTTTTCTGGCAATATTCAATAATTAGAACAATATTTTAGGAATGACCATTAAAAATAAAATATATTCTTGCTAGTAAGTTTCAATACCATTTTCTCAGCCTTGCTATCTTAACAACCATAAGAAGTGACATCATTTTTATTTCCTGGAGTCCTTTAAAAAGCTACGGTAACTGTTTTTGAACCAGTGCTTTTCCACTTCATGGACAACTGAGACTATGAAATGGAGACAATTATAACGTAACTCTTAATTCTCTGGACTTGGATGACTGACACGCCCCAGGTGTGCTCATGTGAAGAGAATACTCCCTGTTGGCAGAGCTTAGGTCCAGGATAGATTTCACAGGTAGTTAGGTTGATGGTTCTACAATTGCTTCCTGGTCTGTCACTTGCCTGCCTCTTGATGGGTTTCAGTGGCTTCTCCAGGTCCTCTTAGGTGTAATTTTTCCTTGACTTCTCTTTGATCCTGAGGTAATGAAGCATTTTATCAATTTTAGTGACTAGCTCTTGATCAGATTTTTTATTTTTTTCAGAAGACCAACATTCTCAGTTGTTTGGTCAGGGACAGCAGGAAAAGAGGAGAGGCAGAAAGCCTTTTTCCCTGTCTGTGTGCTTTTTATGTTAACCTTTATAACACATTCCAGGTGACAACATTCCTATAGTCATCCACAAAAGAAAGTTTTCAATAACACAGCAATGCCCAATTTCACCCTATTTAGGATGAAAGGCCCCTTATCAGAGGTCCATTGGCCAGGGATTTGGATTTTGAATGTTTATAATATTACCTATGTTGTGGTAGTATGATTTGGGTCATTTCTATACCCCTTTTCTGAGTTTTAATACAAATTATTAAGCCAGGGGAAGCAGGGATGGCTCAGTGGGTTAAGTGCTCACTTTGCAGCCCTGGGGACCAAAGATCGAATCCCGGTCCCGGCCTGTGCGGACCCATATGCTGAACTGGGAAGTGCCCCCAGTTCAGTTCTCACCGGGGCGAGACCCCGGCCCAGTTCCTGCCCTGTGCAGCCCCGCGCCCACCTGTGGAATGAAACTATGTGGAAAAAACAATGATGTACAACTATGAAGAATGTTCTGGGTCCTCCCCCTTTTCTCTGTCTCTGAATCTCTCTCTCTATCTCTCTGTCTGTCAAAAACAATAAAAAAAAAATTATTAAGCCAACAAGATGTATTTATCTAGAGATTTCCAGAATGAAAGGAGAGTACAATGATAAGCTCTAGAAAATTCAGATATCCTGATACCGAGTGTTTGAAAACATGTGATTATGATGTAATTTGGTTCATCAGAGAGATATTTATTTTTTTCCAAATTAAAGGCAATTATTACAATAATACATTTACACAAAATTTAATTAGATTTACCGGTATCCCTGGTTTTTTATTAGCATTCATGGAACTTTAAACTGATTGTGGTATGTCTTTAAAAAAATGGAAAAGCAGAGTTTATCCAGTAGAAAAAAATAATAATAAAACAGCATTAGTTAGTTATTTACTGAAAAATACTGGCTATCTGACAGGTTAGGACCTTATGCTTACTTTTTGAAGTGGGATAGTTCTTGAAAGTATTATAAATAATAAATCTAAGTCTCTACAATTCAGTGCATATTATTTTATTCATTTTTAGTGCATGGAAGTTTTCTGAAGGAATCAACAATGCTGAAATGTGCAATGGATTTTTGGAGAGTTCTGATTTCATGCTAGTTCATCTTCCCATATAGTTATTCCTTTAAAGGTGTAATATGTAATTTAATGTCCAGTGCTCAAGTTTAAAATAAGTCTCCCACTAATTCAATATGTATTTATGGAGTGCTTACTTGTTCTCAATAATACAGTATTTGGTAAAGATACTACAGAAGTAAATTGAACTCTCATCTTCATGGGTTTCCTTTAACTTTTGTCTTCAAAAATATGGCAACCATGACATTTCTAAGTCTTTTATTCTTTAGCTTTTGCCATTTATTCTGGCTGCTAGAAAATCAAATTAATAATGCATCACTGGCATCTGACCAGACTGTACAGTATATAATATTATCACTCTTACCTGCTATTTTAGCTTTATTTTATTTTTATTCACATTTCCTCATTGACTTAAAACTATTCTGCTCATAAGCTGCCTCTTATTATGTTTTAAAATGAAATATGACATTAATAAATGAGTGAAAAAATAAAGTCATTATTTTTTTTCTCCCATTGAGAATCTATAAGGCTGAACGTGCAGTGAGTTTTCAATAAATACATATTAGTTGGTTGATTACAGGCACATATTGATGTTTTTCACTAAATATTAGATTTTATGATCAATGGTGTCTTTTTGTGTAGGGTTAGGAAAGAAATTCTTTCCAAATATGGTCCTTCCTTTCATGAAAGAGTTGTTCTGGCCTCAGATTTCCACAGCTGGGTCATTTTTACAACTAAAATGGTAGAAAGTATTGGGAGGATACTTCTGCTCTGTTATAAAGATGGAATGTGGACAACTGAACCTCTACACTTCTAATGCTCAATCCTCTTCCCACACAATTTCTTGTGCTTTCTTCACCAGGACTAACCATTATTCATCAAGTGAATCATAAGAAATTTTGAACTTTCAAAAAGAGACTATCTATACTATAGAATAACACTATTATGAGAGTCCTACTATTGGGTACAGTGAACAGAGTTTAGAAATATGTATTCTGAATGTAGTAAGATAGATTGCATAGGACTCCTTTGTGTCAGTATCATTCTTCTCTGCATTAACCATGGTCTTGGTAATTCCCATTACCTGTACCTTTGTTGGATGAAGGAGAAGATATCTAAGACTTTATTATACCACAGGCTCTGCTGAATTGATATTTCAGTGCATGTTCTGATTGATGAAGACATGTCTACTAGGAGCCTTCTGACTGTACTGAATCTCTACTACTTTTAAGATCCTGAATTGAATGCATAGTTAAATATGATCAAAATCCTGATAAATAACTTGCCTTCACATTACAAACAAAAACTTAACAGAAGAGATAGGAATCATAGAAATACTACTGTCTAATACTCACATAATTATTTGTCTGTAAGTGTTACAGAGAGAAACACAAAGTAATGGCAGTCAAAGCTTATGTAGCATTAATTATGTTCCAGAACATTTTAAGTACCTTAAACGTAGTGCATTCATTCTTTAAACTTTATGAGAACTCCTAGTGGTAAGTAATGTTATTAGCATCATTTCCATCTTATAGAAGAGAAAAATAAAGTTGAAGTTTAAATTTACTGTCAAAGGGAGCACATAAAGAAAAAAACGTATTTAAAAAATTGTTTGGGGACCTAACAATTTTTTGATAGAATAAGTAAAATTGGGTTGAAGCCAGATCATGGAGGATCTTACCTAACTGATCATTTGCTATTTCATTTCACAAATATTTAGTAAGTACTACTAGACACCAAGAACTGTCTTAGCATTTAGAAGATATAGCAATGAAGAGAGATGTTATGGATATACTTTTCTTGAACTTCTTCTTTTATCAACAGTGAAGTTCATAGTACTGAGGTCACATAAAAATTGGCAGTTAGAAAGAAAGAGAATTTTATATCTTTGTTCACATCACAGTCAGTTTAGTTATCTTACCTCAATGCCAGAATGCCCTTTTCATAGTATTGAATCTCTGTTTTACCTGGAACTAAATATTTTATGTTCAATCTGGACATTGTTTATACCTTTTTTGAGGCCAATTTTACAGAACGCAATTTCTTAGGTGGACAATGAACGCTAATGGAGTAAATTAATGGAAGTTAATGTAGGTTAAAGGCAGACTTAGCCTTCGGGATTTTTCACTTGCTACTCCTGACAGATACTTAACAAATTTCCTCATTCTGTTAAGTTATGTTTTTAATCCCTGCTCTGACCATCTCATTTAATAGTGTAATCTGTCTCTCCTTCCCTTACCCACCACTTTTGATTTCCTTTACTCTTTTCACTGATTTTTTTTTATTACTGTATGAGCACCTTACAACAAAATACTTTTATAAGATGTTTGACAATTTTCCTGGCATGCCCTTTTAGAAAGCAAGTTCTGTAGAGGCAGTAAACTTAATTTTGTCCACTGATGTGTCCATAGTGCCTAGAAAATGGTAAGTGCTCAATGTTTATTTCTTGAAAAAAAATGAATAAATGACTATAAAGGTAGAAAGTAAAGGTCAGTGGAAAAAATAATGTGTCCTTTCCCACTACTCATTAGTTTATCTTTCTTGCAACTCTGTTTCAGGTAAAATAAATAAATAAATAAATAAATAAATAAATAAATAAATAAATGGGGGAAGAGTAAAGTTAAAACAAACAAGCAAACACATACACACACACGAACATGACTGTCTACTTGTGACAGTCTCTTGAAGTCCAAATCTGGGGTCTAGATGTAAATCTAGTCAGTTGAGAATCAAAATATCTGTTGTAAATTATACTTACAGGGGGAAAACTATGAGAGATGGTTTAGTAGAAACAATATATGTTAATTAGCTTGTTCTTTCATTATCAAAATTTATTGGTAAATATTGTAAATGAAAACTGTCAGGATTTCCAGTGAAGTACCCTGTGAGACCTGTAACATAACTTTGCAATTTTTAGGAGACAGATATTTGGCTCATTAATAAGGCAACTACAGAAACCTCCCCAAGTACTCATTCCCAAAGGGAAATATCTGAATTGAGGTTTCAGTTGAATTCTCAACCAGGCACTAGGAAGGCTGTAATCCTGCTCATATTCAAAAACATTTTGTTCTCTGTTCTCAAAGAATAAGGAGCCACAGAGCACAAATGTGCTCCAGATTCAGCACATTTCCAACACGGGAATTCATTCTGGACACAAGGGGCTAGGCATTTTTAATAAAAAAAAATACAAATATGATATCTTCAAATATTTTCTACTTAAAATACATAAGCTCTTCAGTTATAAGGTTAGTTATAAAGGAAAGAAACAGATAGTGAATAAAACAAAAGATGCCAAAAATATTTGAAAGATTACAATAGATTAAAAATGCAATAGTTACAAAATTTTGTTACACTACTATTTAGAAGACTTTCACTTGACAATTTGCTGCAAAAAGCAGTAACAGAACAGTATATAATCACTTTAACATGTAATTTTGTCTGAAAAATTAAAGTATTTCAAGGGAAAATGAGAGGCTGTTATAGTTAATTAAAAGGAGTACCAAAGTATCAAAGCATTTGGAACCTCACCCTGCAAAATAAGATCAGTAGTACACTGATGCAGTTGAATGGCAACTACAGCTACTATTGTACCCTCCGGCATGTCCGCTCCTCACTGCTATAAAGTTCTTACTATGCAAGCAAACTCACAATGTTTTAAAAGTGAATAACATTCACAAAGGATGTTTTCTATCAACATACAATTTGTGATAAGTGGAGTTGGGCATCCAACACAATGATTGATAATTTCACTTTATATTAAAAAAATAAACTTGTCTTTTCATTGTTATTGATGTTGCTTATTGTGAGTACCCAAACAATCTAAATTGTGTATTGATAAATACTCAAGACACCATTTTGATTAAGATTTTTGCAATTACTAGATTATAAAACAGTATGTATTGCCACTATCCTTCACTATTATTCCTAATATACAGGGTCCAGAAGAAGTGACACCCTTTTTTAAATAATAAAGTGTGCTTGAGTGTGATATTGTTATGTTGCCGAATTACATGCTCATAATTTTGTAATAAAAGATGTGGTATAGATTACCAGCTCATAAAAAAGGGGTGTTAATTCTGCTGGACCTTATATATTTTTATTAGGTATATATATAAAATCCAACCCCAATATGCTTATGAGTTTATACTTTATTTGGGAATATCTTTACAAAAAATTGTGATGTGTAAATAACTTTCATATAAGGTCAAATCCAATGTCAGGGTAATTTTATAAATACTTCCATCTAAGATATCATATAACTAAGCATTTTTATTTTATGAATTAAATAATATGCAATGATCATGTGTCACTAGAAACAGTTTATTTTTTCCTTTTTAACTACTTGCCATCAAGTTTTTTGGGTTTTTTTTCAAGTACAAAGTAGAAATATGTTGAAATCCACTAGTTAGTTCTCTGACTATGTGTAAATGGACACTGGTTAAATGTTTGCTGGCTGTGGCTTCACATAATAGTGTTGATTAGATTTAGTGGTGTATTTTACCACTACTTTGTATGTTTTATAGACATTCTCCAGAAGAAAGGAAAAAAATAAAACAAAAAACAGCACTCTAGTTGCATCCTAAAATTTAAGAGCAATTCTATTGACCACACAAAGGTTTGCAGCATGGTGCAGTTCTCAACGTTGAGTTAAGCTTTGATGAGCAATATTCAGACATTGAACTTAGCTTCTAATAAGGCAAATGGAAGAGGAAGGAGGTACTGTGTCAAGGGCTATGACATTCCTGGGCCTTTAACATGCGCTTTAGATCTCATGGGACTATTAGGAGGCTAATGGAACTTATCCTGGATCCCTTGACTTCTCAGTGGCAGAGCTTGGACTGAAAGCCAGAATGATTTGACCTTACATCCGTGCTTTGTACTGGCCTGAGCTACCTCTCTGAAGCATGCCCACACTCTTAGAGCACTGATACTACCCCAGGTGATCAAATCCTCCCCTTATATGCCAGTTCCAGTAACTACCTCCCTATCTTGCACTTCTGTATGGAGGCCCTGCCTCCAGTTCACACTGCCTTTTCATCTTTTCATAGTAAGGTATACAAAAAACCCAATTATCTTCTAAAGTAAAAAAGTAAAGTTACAAAATGCCTATGATGCAGGCCACTTTCTTGTGAGAAGGTAGTGTCTTCTCATCTATAAAGCAAAGAAGGGAGATACCAACACCCTCTAACATGCCACGTTTGATGAGGGATGATTTGGTACCAGGGGTTACATCAGGACTGTGCCATGTAACTTCATGCTAACTAATGTGAAGGGGGAAATAACGAGTTTGAAAGCATGCCATATGGCAGGCCATAACTGACCCACACCAGGCCTTTCATGAACAAATCAGTCTCTTCCAGTTGGTGCCCAAAGTAAGTTGAGAAGATTTCAGCTTCTCTTACTGAAGCTCTAATCTTAAGGCCCTGGAGAAACCATGAGCTTCAGGTTCTAGACAAAAGAACTTTTCCAGTTTCACACCATCCTCAGCACCAACTGTGAACATCAGTCAGCCCGGGTGAAAACCCAGCTGCTCTGTGTTCTCGATAATGAAAACGGCCCACTGCACACCAGCAAGTTTCTCTGTGCTCACAAAGACGAATGGGGACTTTGAATCTCATGTCATCACTCTATGCAATTGTCTTCCAGGTCTGTTTTGAAAGTAGCCAGACATGCTGGGAGATTAACACAGAAGACTCTTTGGAGCAGCACGAAAGTCATACTATCGCACACCAGTGACATTGGTGGCTCCCGTAGGCTGGTATGCAGCCATCAGACAGTCAAAACAAACACCTCCTGAACACATGCCTGTATTCAACTCTCCCTCGCCTCTGCTCCCTTGATAAAGACTGAAATGGCAGATGGTACCTCATCAACTGTAAAGACCTGTGTCAGTAGCACAGATAATGCTGCAAAGAACAACAGGAAAACGCTCACACAAAGCTGGTTAAGGAGGAGGCCACAGAGACGACCAGGGAGCAGGGGGAGACACCAGAGGGTGGGGCTTCACACTGTGGGCACAGACGTGGGCCTGCTCCTCCCCATCCTGCTCCTTTGTGAGGAGAAGACCACTTGTGGAGAGTAGGGCTAGACCAGAAGCCAGCCTTCCACCTCACCCTCAGCACCACTGCCATCCTCATGTCTTTCATCAGCTCCCTTCTCTATAAAATCACACCACTCAGTTAAGCGGGGTTCGCAACCTTAGGGCTGCTGACCTATTGAGTTGACTTACTCTTTGATGGGAAGGTAGAGGGACTACTCCATACATTGTAGGATGTTTAGCAGCATCTCTGACCTCTACTCACTACATCCCAGTTCTCAACCCCTCCAAATTGTGGCAGCGATGTTTCTAACTATTGCCACATATACCCAGGGGCCAGAAATCATCCTCTTTTAAAGTCACTGAGTTACAACGATGCTTCATTTTAAGTCACCAAAGAACAATGAGAAGATTTGGGGAAAATTCATGCCATTAAAACTGTTGATACCTAAACTGTCTCTAAGTATATACTGGCTCTGTATTTATAGTACAATTTATCAAATTGTAATTGTTTTTTATTACTAGACTTTTAAGGCACATAGGGACAGATAACTAGGTAACCAAGATTTCATTTTTTAAAGGTTTATTTTATTTTTTGAGAAAGAGTGAGAAACAGAGAGACTGAGAGAAGAAAGGAGGGACCAGAACAGTCTTTATAGTTATACATCATAAAATGTGACAGAGTTTTGTTCCACACAGTGGATGTAGAGCTGTGTGGGCAAGAACTGAACCAGGGGAAATGAACAACCGTGCTGCCATCCCAAGGGTTCCCCCTTGTGTTGTAGTTCAGTATATATGGGTTTGCACGGGCTGGGGCTGGGATTCGAGCCTAGGGACTCACGGTTGCAAAGCAATTGCTCAATTTGATTGAGCTATCCTGATATCCTCCAAGTTTTCATTTTTAAAACAACTAAAATAAAAGACATTGATCCTTTGCTTATTTAGTAACAGATTATTTGGCCTTATAATGGATACTGCATGCTCATATATGTTGTCTCATTGTTTCATAGGTGAGAAAAATCAAATTACTTTCCCATTTTTATTGTAGAACCAGAGATAGTGAGTTTGAATAACCAGCTAGAGAGCAAATGTCAATCTTTTTAAAGTAAAATTATTGTTTTATTCTATATGACAGTCTTTATGTGTGCCTGAGAAATAGGAGTCATATTTTGTACCTTAAATAAAGTTCATTAAATGACTATTTTAATCAAAAGTGTAAGTTATTAAGAAAAAATGACGGTATGAGCTTAGGTTTTTCCTCTTTTGTCAAAAAGTGTAATCCAACTAAATATAATTAACAAGCACCATGTGAAATTCATTGCACTGATGGATGACATGGGAGACAAAGTATGATAGATTTAAAATCGGATCTATGGTTAGTTTTAGTAGTAAGTAACTATTAAATACAATGTGGTAGATGGCAATACTACAGTGCTTACACTGACCACAAATTCCTCCCAGACCTCTATGAATAACCTGTTGATTTTTCAGCTCCTCCTTGAAAGTGGTGAGGAGTGTTCTCTCTGAATCTGGAGTTGGCCATGTCACACGGATTGTCCAAAAAGTCATCAGAAAAAAAGCAGCAGAGTAAAGCCGTGAAAGTGCTTCTAAAATGAGATTTGTTCTTTCTTTGAATTCTGTAACTACCATATAAATGAGCCCAAGATAGTCTAGTGGATCATGAGAGAAACACAAGGCTAGTCACAGTTCTTGCCCAAGCTGACCTCATGCCAACTTCTCCCCTGTGAGAGGACGTGCTAGATTAACCAGCCCACATCCAACAACCACTGTCTGACCACACAGAAGGCATGAGTTAGCCTAGACTAAAGAATTACCCAGAGGGCACATTGAAGTGGAATCATGAGTGATAATAGAGTATTTTGTGTGAAGCCACTAAGTTTTGAAGGCTATTAGCTAAAAAAAGCTAACTAATGCACTCACACTTAAGTGGCAAGCTTTAAACTACATAAGATGGTAAGCAAAGTACTGCAACCAAGCTGGAGATCAAAATGAGACTATCACATGGTCACATTCTCTTTCATTTAAGAGGCGTATGAGAGAAACATAAGTTTCATTTGAGTGAATGTCTACCATTATAATAGACTGAAAGTAATAAGTGGGGGAGTATAAACACCATATAAACTCAAATTCTACTGTTCTTAAGCCACAATCTTTAACACCATCATTATCAGTTTGAGTCACTTATTCCAAGAGGGTTTTACCAGTCTCTTTGTCCTCATCTGAAATGTAGGGTAAAATAGTAATACTCAGTACCTAGAATTATTATAAGGAGAAAACTTGGCTAAAGGAGTTTGTAATTTGTCCAGAATCCCATAACTGATAAATAACAAACTTAAGAAACAAACCTAGGTCTTAGTTACCTCATAGGTCATGTTTTCAGTCACTACTCTCACATTTATGCTTTAATTGATTTGTATTTTCTTAAACTGGATTCTGTCATATGTGCCCATCCATCTATCCATACATTCATTAACTCATCCACCCATCCATATATCCACTCATGCATGGATATGTTAAAAAATATCCAGTGCCCAGTATGTGTCAGATGCCATTAATGCAGAATGTGAAAGACAGACATGGTTCTAGCTCTGGTAAAGCTGCTATACCCTTACCCACTTTTACCTCTCCATATCCTACCTCCTTCACATCACCTATCCTGAAACACGTTTTTTTTTGTTTGTGCTTCTATACATGAGTAAAGATTTTCGTTTGGAATCACAGTAGACTTTTAGAGCTTCTGTTAGTGAGGGTATTCCAGAAAATCAGAACCAATAGGAGATATATGCACATCTCTTCTTATCTGTCTCCTGCAAACTGAAGCACTGGAGTGACGTTTCATGATGGTGTAGTTCTAGTTCAAATCTAAAGGCGTGCGAACCAGAGGAGCTGATGCTTTAAGTCCCAGTCTGAGTCCAAAGGCCCAAGGACCAGGAGCACTGATATCTGAGGGCAGGCGAAAACGGATGTTCCAACTCAAACAGACAGAACAAATTTGTTTTCCCTCCTCATTATTGTTCTGTCAGGCCCTCCATGGATTGGATGTTGCCCCTGCCCTATCTATCTATTCAAATGCTCATCTTTCCAGAAACATTCTCACAGACACATCCAAAAACAATGCTAACAACGACGTGGGCATCCCTTAGCTCAGTCAAGTTGATACATAAAATTAACCATCACAGAACTATAAAGGGACTTTATAGACACTATGCAATACTACCCAGTCAGTGATCACCTGAGGAAAAAGAATCCTAGAGAATTTATATTTTAAATAAATTATATCACATGTGTCTATGCATCCACATGCTTTGTGATACCCATGCACAGGAGCACACAGTGAGCATTTTCTTAGAAAATAGGGGGACAGGGTATGTCTGTCTTATTCTTAATGGCCAAGTGAGAGAGCCCAGATGGCAGCCATTATTTTCAAAAAATAAAATAGAGTCTATAGGTAGAGCTCCCTCTCCTATTCCAGATGTTATTGGAGGTATTTTACATAAATTATTCTACTTAAATCTCACAACCTCTTGTAAAGCAGAGATTGAATGAAAAACAATGGCACAGGTAGAATTCCTGCTCCAGGTCCTGAGCTATCTACAACACAGTCTAATTTATTAAAAACATCTAGGCAGGTTATCTTAAAAATCATGACAAGTTATCCCCACAGAAGTATCTCTGACTCTGACTAGAAAGGGTGCAGAGGATAAGGAACAGGTGAGCATTCAATACTGGTTAATTTTTACATGAAGGAAGAGTAAATGATGTATTAACAGTTTAGCACCCTCTTTAGAATATAAAATGTACACATTAATTTTTTCTTAAGACATAGGATCTGATTTCATAAAACAGTGCTCATGCAGGAACATTTTATAAAAGCTCAATATTTTATACTCTGTGTGTTCTATCAGTGGTTGAGAGCATTAACAATCTCATATGCCAGCATCCAGACTTGAAATTAGAGGTATATTTAAACCAACAAAGTATCCATCTTTTACAACAAAAGTGCAACATGAATGATTTGTGAATTGCAAATTTATCTTCTCTGCTGGAGGCAGTAACTAGTTTTAGTGCTTATGCTATAATAGGGCCACATATAAATATGTGAATATAAAAAAAAGTTTCCCAGTATTGATGACATAATTTATTCTCTTGACATGTGTTGTTTTATGTTTTCTCCTCTCATAAGCATTCTGTTGTAGTAAGCCAAGGAAAATAAATCAAACGTGAAACAAATTTCAGCTCCTATGGGTAGACTGTAGCAGACTTAACATAGTATGTTTCATTGAAAGCACTTGACAAGGAAAAGCTTCAAAGGTCTGCAAATCACTCCAACCATTGCTAATTTTAATTGGGACTATGATCATTCCACTCCACTTGCTCTAAGAATTGTTTGATGCACTTGTCCAATAGGTGTTCTGAAGATTCCATAAAACAGTTACTAGTATGAAACCTTCCAGGTGGCAAGAACTTTAGCCAGTACCTTCTGAAATGCTCTTCTCAGGCACATGCATGTGTGTGTGTGTGAATGTGTGTGTGTGTGTGTGTGTGTGTGACATAAGTGGATGTATTACCAAGTTTGCTAGAATTCAGAGTGATCTCATAGCAAGTGCTTTGTTGTGCTTTGTCCCCTGAAGGTGGACCAGCCTGACAATTGATGAAACTATCCTTGCTCTTCTTTATCTTCTTTTTCTGCAGTTTGAGCTTTCTGTTCCCACATTACAAGCATTACTTTTAAAGCAATAATGCTTTTAAGCTCTGATCCCATTGCACAGTCTCTACATAAAAAAGGAAAGGTGGGGATGCTGGGCTAGTTCAACAGATTGAGCACTTACTTTGCAAATGCAAGGTTGGGGGATTGAATCCCAGCACAGGCCTGTGCAAACCCATGTGCTGAACTGTGGAGCAGCTGGTAACCGTTGGGACAATAAAGGTTCTCACCTCCCATGTTGGAGGCCCTGATTCGGCTCCTGCCCCATGAGGCCCCACATCCACCTGTGTGGAATGAAATTATATCACAAATAATGATGTACAGCTATGGAGACTGCACTGGGACCTCCCCTTTTCTCTTTATCTCTCTTACCTTCTCTCAAACAATAAAATTAATCTTAAAAATAAAAGAAAGCAGAAAACAATGTTTCCAATTAAAAAACATTTTGTGTTAATTTTTCTGTAAAAGAAGACATTTAACTCAGAGTACACAGAAATGCATTATTCACCATCCATAAATGATCAGTTCTGAATGTTGGACCTCAGGGGTAAGCAAATTGTTCAGTGTGCGCCACTAACGAGAGATTAGACAGCATGGAGTATTTCTGTCTCACATGCATTTCTAACATGACTCTATCGGAGTGATGGATGTGGCCTCACTGCATGATGGTGAATGGTAGCATCTGGGACAGGACTCCATGACATTTGAAAGATAATCACATATGTGACTCTTACTATGGTTTTTGTCCTAATGAAGTGAATAGTGTTAATAGCCTTCCATCACTCATAGTCTACAGTTCTAAATCCTGCATTCAAGAATGAAAAAAAAAAAAAAAAAAAAAAAAAAAAAAAAAAAAAAAAAAAAAAAAAAAAAAAAGACAGATTAAGGGAGAAAAATACATGAGTGGCAGATGTTTATATAGTAGCTTCTCAATATCAATCTAGTTTAAAATATTTTTGAATATCTAAATCTGCCCTATACTATAGCTACAAATCCTATTTATTTAATTTGACATTTAATAAGGTACATTATTTATTTTATTTATTTAATAAATATTAATTTATTATTATTCATTTTAAAATAAATACATTGATTTTGGCATCCATATATGTGAAAAACTGATAATGCCATAAACCTAATAGAAAACTCAATGAAAACTGTTAGCAAATTTTTGGGAAATTCAATTTAAAAATTAAAAGATGAAATCCAATTAAAAAAATGGGCAGATAACCTTAACAGACACTTCTCTCATGAAGAAATACATATGGCCAACAGATATATGAAAAAATGCTCCACTTCACTAGCAATTAGGGAGATGCAAATAAAAACCACAATGAGATACCATCTTACACCTGTTAGAATGGCTATAATCAAAAAGACAAGGGATAACAAGTGCTGGAGAGGCTGTGGACAAAAAGGAACCCTCATACACTGCTGGTGGGAATGTAAACTGGTACA
>PVKE010027023.1:0-21892 GCA_004027555.1 Craseonycteris thonglongyai
TTTTTTGAACTGAACTGGGGGCCTCACCGCATTTGGGAAGCACACCCCAGTTCAGCATGTGGGTCCACCTGGGCCGGAGCTGGGATTCGATCCTCAGTCCTCGGGGCTTCAAAGCGAGCACTTAACCCGCTGAGCCATCCTGGCTTTCCCTGTTTTGATTATTGATGCTTTGTAGTATAGACTAAAGTCAGGGAGCGTGATGCCTCCAGCTTTTTTTTTTTTCCCAGAGGATTGCTTTGGCGATTTGGGGCTTTTTGTAGTTCCATATGAATCTGATAATTTTTTTTTTTATCTATTTCTTGAAAGAATTTCTGTGGAATTTTGAAGGGAATTGCATTAAATCTGTATATTGCTTTAGGTAATATAACCATTTAAAATATGTTGATCCTTTCTATTGATAAACATGGAATTTTTTCCCATTTCTTTGTATCTTCTTCAATTTCTTCTAATACTGTCTTATAATTTTCCATGTATAAGACCTTCATGTTCTTTGTTAACTTTATTCCTAAGTATTTTATTCTTTCTGTTTTGATTGCAAATGGTATTGTTTTTCTCATTTGTTTTTCTGAAATTTAGTTGTTTGTGTATAAAAATGCTGTAGATTTTTGTACATTGATTTTGTATCCTGAAACTTTACTGTATTAGTTTATTATTTCTAACAATTTTCTGGTAGAGTCTTTATGGTTTTCTATATAAAGAATCATGTTGTCTGCAAAAAGTGACAGTTTAACTTCTTTGTTTCCAATTTGGATGCCTTTTCTTTCATTTTCTTGCCTAATGGCTCTGGCTAGAACTTCCAGCACTATGTTGAATACCAGTGGTGACAGTGGACATCTCTGTCTCATTCCTGATTTTAGAAGAAAAGGTTTCAGATTTCCCCATTTAGTATGACATTCACTGCGGATTTGTCATATGTGGCCTTATTATGTTGAGGTACTTTCCTTCTATACCCATTTCATTAAGTGTTTTGAACATAAATGGATGTTGTATCTTGTCGAGTGCTTTTTCTGCATCAATTGATATAATCATATGTTTTTTATCTTTTATTTTGTTTATGTGGTGTATCACATTGATTGATTTGTGTATGTTGAACCATCGTTGTGCCCCTAGGATGAATCCTACTTGATCATGATGTATAATCTATTTAATGCATTGTTGTATTCTATTTGCTAGTATTTTGTTTAGGAGTTTTGCATCAGATATCTTGATCCATAGCTTTCTTTTTTGTGGCATCTTAGTCAAGCTTTGGTGTTAGGGTAATGTTGTCCTCATAAAATTAGTTGGAAAGTCTTGCCTCTTCTTCAATATTTTGGAAAAGTTTGAGGAGGATAGGTGTTAGTTCCTCTTTGAATACCCAGAAAAACTCGTTAGTGAGACTATCTGGTCCTGGACTCTTGCTTTTGGGAAGGTTTTGGATGATTGTTTCAATTTCCTTAATGTTGATTGGTTTGTTTAGGTTATCCAATTCTTGATTCAGTATAGGTAGACTATATGTCTCTAAAAACTTGTCCATTTCTTCTAGGTTGCAAAATTTGGTGGCATATAGTCCTTCATAGTATCTTTGTATAATCCTTTTTGTATTTCTGTGGTATCAGTTGTAATTTCCCCTCTTTTGTTTCTAATTCTGATCATTTGTGTGCTTTCTCTTTTTCCCTTGGTGAGCCTAGCCAGGGGGTTGTCAATTTTATTAATTTTTTCAAAGAACCAGCTCTTTGCTGCGTTAATTTTTTCTATTGTTTTTCTTTTTTTAAGATTTATTTTTATTGTTTTTGACAGAGAGAGGGAGAGAGAGATACAGAGATAGAGAGAAGGGGGAGGGCCCAGAACAGTCTCCATAGATGCACATCATTGGTTTTTCCACATAGTTTTATTCCACAGGTGGGCGCAGGGCTGCACAGAGCAGGAATTGGGCCAGCGTCTCACCCTGGTGAGAATTGAACTGGGAGAACTCCCCAGTTCAGTTTATGGGTTTCCACCGGCCGGAGCCAGGATTTGATCCTTGGTCCCCAGCGCTGCAAAGTGAGCACTTAACCCACTGAGCCATCCTGGCTTCCCATGTTTTTCTATTCTCTATTTCATTTAGATCTGCTTCAATTTTTAATATTTCCTTTCTTCTGCTGGCTTTGGATATTTTCTGTTCTTTTTCTAGTTCTTGAAGATGTGATGTTAGGTTGTTTACTTGTAATTTTTCTTGTTTCTTGAAAAAGACTTGTAGTGATATAAATTTCCCTCTCATTACTACTTTTGCTGCATCCCAGTAATTTTGGTATGTTGTGTTTTTGTTGTCATTTGTTTATGTATTGTTTGATCTCTCCTTTTATTTCTTTTTTGATCCAGTCATTTTTTAATAACATGTTGTTTAATCTTCATGCATATGTGGTTTTTCCTGCTTTCTTTTTGTAGTTGATTTCCAATTTCAAAGCTTTGTGATCGAAGAATATACTTGGTGTGATTTCATCTTCTTAAATTTGCTGAGACTAGCTTTGTGTCCCAGCATGTGGTCTATCCTTGAAAATGTTTCATGTGCAACACAAAAGGATAAATAGTCCTGTGTCTTAGGATGAAGTGTCCTGTAAATATCAACTATGTCCAGTTCTTGCAATGTATCATTTAGAGCTCATATTTCTTTATTTATTTTCTGTTTGGATAATCTGTCCATGGCTGTCAATGGGGTGTTTAAGTCTCCCTACTATAATTGTGTTTTTGGTTAGTTTCTCCTTTTAGATCTGTTAGTAGTTCCTTAGCAAATTTTGGTTCTTCTTGGTTGAGAGCATATATATTAATAAGTGTAATACCTTTTTGTTGTATTGTCCCCTTTATCATTATGAAATGTCCATTTTTGTCTCTTATTATGTTTTTGATCCTGAAGTCTTCTTTGTTGGATATAAGTATGGCTACACCTGCTTTTCTCTGGGTACCATTTACTTGGAGTATTTTTTTGCACCCTTTCACCTTGAGTCTGTGTTTGTCCTTGTGCCTGAGGTGTGTCTCTTGTAGACAGCATAAGGTTGGTTTTTGTTCTTTAATCCAGTTTGCTACTCTGTGTCTTTTTATTGGTGAGGTCAGTCTATTTACATTTAGAATGATGATTTATATGAGGATTTCCTATAGCCATTTTATCTTTTGTTTTCTGGAAGCTTTTTTTATTTTTTATTGCTTCTTGGTTTTTTCTTTGCATTGTTACGATTTATTTTTTTTTTTGATGGTGTTTATGGCTCTTTTTTTTTGTATTCTCTTATTTTATTGTTATGTGTCCTGGTTCTAAGTTCTTTTTCAGTGGTTACCACTAACTTTATGTAAAAGAAAGTTTCATATATGCAGTGGTTCCTTTTCTTAAGGATATTTTTTATCTCCATTCTCTTTGGAAACTTAAGTGTTTACTTCCTCTTCTTTTTATAATTTTGTTGTGCCAGTTTATCCCTATTTTCTTTTATTTCTTGTTTCGGGTACAATTGCCTCCTTCAGTATTCTTTAAATTCTGGCCTTGTGCTAGAGAATTCCTTCAGTTATGTATGTCTGCAGAGGTCTTTATTCCTCCTTCATACCTAAAGGATAACCTTGCTGGGTAAAGGATTCTTGGCTGGTAATTTTTCTCCTTTAATAATTTGAATACTTTGTTCCATTCCCTTCTGGCTTGTAGAGTTTCTGTTGAGAAATCTTGATGATAGTCTATTGGGCTTTCCTTTATAGGTTATGGTGTTCTTTTTTCTGACTGCCTTGAGAATTATTTCTTTGTCTTTGACCTTTGATATCTTCAGCATAATGTGCCTTGGAGAGGGTCTGTTAGGATTCAAGTAGCTAGGGGTCCTGTTTCCTTCTTGAATTTGAGGTTCCAGTTCTTGCCATAGATTTAGAAAGTTCTCATCTACTAATTGTCTGAGTAAATTCTCTGTGCCCATCTCATCCTCTGCTTTCTCTGGAATACCTATTATTTTTATATTACTTTTTCTAATGGAGTCAGATAGTTCTTGTAGATATCTTTTATTTCTTTTACCTTTTAGGTCTCTCTGTTCTTCCTGTGACATTTCTAAATTTTTGTCTTTGATTTTGCTAATTCTTTCCTCCATCTGGTCAGCTCTGTTTCCTATGCTAGCTATTTCATTTTTTATTTCTTTTATTGTGTTGTTTATCTCAGAATTTCTATTTGCACGTTTCTCATTGATTCCATTTACTTTCTGAGATCACTTAGCTCCTTCTGTGTAGTCTGCCATCTTACTTTGATCTCTTCGAGTGTTTTTATAATTGCAGCCTTGAATTCTCCGTCATTTAGCTCATATAATTCCGTATCTTCAAGTTCCTTTTCTGGAGATTTTTCTGTTTCTTTCTGAGCTCCTTTGTTCAAAGGGGTATTCATCACTGTTGGAGCATTTTGTTTTCTGGATATGAGGACTTTTCCCCTGGTAGATGTGAAGGTATCTTTCTTTTGCTTCCTTGCTGGTGTTAGTGTCTTATATTTTTTTCTTATTTATTTGATTTTTTCACAGTGGGAGACTTCCTAGAAGATGGCCTTTTGTTTGAGTTAGTTGCCCTGGTCCCCGTATGCCTCCTCTTTGGGAAGGTATGGTGGGCGATGGTATTCTATGCCTCTGAGGTCCCACTGCTGTCAGAAGCTGCAACACCGAGATCCCTCTGCTGGCTTCACCAGGAAAGGTGGATGTGGGGAAAGGCACAGGTCTGATTGTGGTACAGGTTAATGGCAGCTTCCCTCTTCTGGCCTCAGTGGGAAGAGTGGGAGAGGGGTTTGTTAGGAAAGGCGCGGGTCCAACTGCCTCACAGGGTAATTGTGGCTTCCTAGCAGCAGCTCACTAAAAGCAGGCTGTGGGCAAGGCTTGCAGGGCAAGCCCTTTGAGACAGCAAGGAGAAGGAGCCAGGCTTCATTTCCAAGGCCACACAATGGTCCAGTTGGGTCCCCACCTCACTGAGGGCCACTCTGCTCCTCAGCTGCCAACATACTCCAGGTGTCAGTACTCCAGCCACTGGAATACCTGCCTCTGGCTCCAGCTTCCAGCCTTATGCTGCACCAGCCCCCAGCTCCAGCCACCCAACCCTATTGCCTGCACCCAGATCTTCACTCCGGTCACCTGCACCAATCTCTGGCCATGGCTGGTGCCTTGCTCTGGCTTCCTGCACTGCACTACAGCCACCCTCACCACGCCACTGCTGTTCCCCCAGCAGTGACTCCCACTGGGGCCTCTCACCACAGTCAGCCACATCTGCTTTTTCCATCTACCCTGCATTCTGGATGTCTGTGCCTCCACCTCTGTCCTTTCCAGGCCTCCAATCCATCCAGAGTCATTCTGCACCTCAACCGGTGCCCCATGCTCTCACCTCAGTCAGTCTCTCCTCTGATGGACTTGGGTCAGCTTCTGGGTCAGTCACCAGGTAGGTCTTTGGGCCACTCTCTGTGGTGTGTCTCCACACTGCTCCCTTTCTTTCTCTCTCACTCACCTTTGTTTCTCCAGCTTTAGGTATTTTCTTGTGATGAGTAGGTCCCTCATCCAAGGCTATGTGCTACTTATGGATTCTCTGGTTGGATTTTAGTTTAAATTATCTTTTAAGGAGAGGCTTCAAGAGCTCCTCTCACACTGCCATCTTGATGACATCTCCTTCTTTTTGATCCTTTAATGTCCTTTATTGATTACCTTTGTAATTTATGGGTCAATTTTTGGTTTCCCAAACTTTAATGCTAATTAATTTTAAGAATTTGGAAATTATGACCTTTCACTTTTTGTCATCTGTAGCTTTACTTCTACAAAAGTCAAGGACATTTATATTTTGTTATTTAGGTATAATTATTTCTCACGTTTTGCTTATGCATAAAATTTAGAATTGATATTAGTCTTCATATTATTAAGATTCTACATGCATTTTAATGCTGAAATATATGGCGTATAATTGCTATATTTCCTACTTTAATACATGTCTTGTGATGTCATAACCACTGTGCTCTACTCACAGAATGTCCCAGACTTACAGGCTGTTATATCCCTCTTTATATTCTTCCATCTATTTACTTTGATTCATGTTAGAAATCTGTGTCTAAGTATTTCTCATGCTAATTTGAGGTGATGATCTCCACTATTGCAAACTATCACTCAAAAATGGAGTTCCTTGGACTGAACAGCTGACAGTTCTTTATTGGGTCATATCTTAGACATAAATGAAAATGGGACATTATAAAAAAAAACTTTATAGAAATTTAAGAACCTACAAAAACTTTGAACAACTGTATAATAGAAAATTAGATTTATTAGATTAAATGGACAAGTTTCTACAAAGACACAAAACATTAAAATTGACGCAAGAAGCAACAGAGTCTGAAAAGTTTTATAACAGATAAAGAGATTGAATTAATATTCACAAACTTTTCACAAAGAAAAGCCCAATCATAGAAGGCTTCATTGGTAAATTCTGCTAAACATTTGAAGAATAATTAGTAGGATGTCATCAAGATGGTGGTATGAGAAGAACTCTTGAAAACTCTCCCAGAAAGAACAACAAATTGAACAAATAAAATCCAACCAGAGAATCCCTAAGTAACAACCAGCCTCAGTTGAGTGACCCACTCACTGCAAGAAAATACCTAAAGGCTAGAGAAAGAAAGAAAAACAAGGCAGAAGGAAAAAGAGTGGTGCAAAAACATGCTGCAGAGCACAACCTGGAGACTTACCTGGAGACCTACCCAAAGACCAGCAGAGGACAGAGTGAGGTGGAGTGTAGGAGCATGGGCTGAGGTGCAGAATGATGCTGGATGAACTGGAGGCTAAGAATGAACAAAAGCAGAGCCGTGGGTGACCAGAACATGGAGTGGATGGGAGAAGTAGTGCACAGGTGGCTATAGTGTGACACTATGTCAGAAGTGCAGTGAGAGCAGCCATAGCATGGCATGGGTGGCCATAGCACAGCTCAGGAAGCCACAGTGTGGCACTAGCAGCAGCTGGAGAGCGGTGCGGGTATCTGGAGCATAGGGCCTGCTACTGGAGCATGGGGTGGGTGTAGTGGATGGGGTGCAGGGCCAGCAGAGCATAAGGCCAACAATCAAAACAGGAAGTGAGTGGCCAAAACACATTCAGGTGGCTGGAGTACCAGCAGCAGGCGTATGCTGGCAACTGAAGTGTGGATTGGCCTTCAATGAGATGAGGCCTGAGCTAGAGCACTGTGTAGCTTTGGACACCAAATCTGGCTGCTTCCCCTTATTCTCATCCAAAACTCACTGCCCCAGCTTTACCCCATACCTCCACTCAGTCATATATAGCCAGGAAGCCATCATTACCCTGTGACACAAACAGACCTGCACCTTTGCCAACAAACCCCACCCTACCCTTCCTGCTGAAGCCAGCAGAGGGATCCAAGAAAACAGTGAAGCACAGGTGTGGCAAGTTCTGTCTGCTGTGGGATCTCAGAGGCATAGAATACCATCACTCATCATATCCTCCTAAAGAGGATTTGCACAGAGACCATAGCAACAGAGTTAAAGAAGAGAAGTCCACCTTCTAGGAAGTATTCCACTGTGAGAAAGCCAAATAACCTAGAGAAAATGTTATAAAATGCTGCAGCAACACCAGCTGGGAAGTAAAACAAAGACCTCATTACACCTACCAGGGGAAAAGTCTCTATGCCAAGGAAAAGAAGCATTCCAACAGCAATGAGTACCCTGGTAAACAAAGGTGCCCAGAAACAAAATGAAAAAATCTCCAGAAAAGAAACATGAAGATATGGAAATATGTCATCTAAATGCCACAGAATTTAAGACTGCAATTCTGAAAACACTCAAAGGGATCAAAGAACATTGGCAGAATACATAGAGGAAGCTATGTGATATCAGAAAGAAAATATATGAACAAAACCAAAAAAAAGAACTAAGTGGAAATTCTGGAGATAAACAACACAATAAATAAAATGAGAAATAAAATAGCTAGCGTGGGAAGTAGAGCCAAACAGATGGAGGAAAAAAATAGTGATATCAAAGACAGACATTTGGAAATGTCACAGAAGAAAGAAGAGAAAGATCTCAGAGCTAAAAGAAATGAGATACCTATGAGAACTATCTGACTCCATTAGAAAGAGCAGCATAAGAATATTAGATATTCTGGAGGGAGCAGAGGATGGCATGGGCACATGCTAGGACACAAAACTAGTCTCGGCAAATTTTAAAAAATTGAAATCATACCAAATGTATTCTCTGACCACAAAGGTTTAAAATTGGAGATCAACTACAAAAAGAAAGCTAGAAAAACCACATATACATGGAGATTAAACAACATGTTATTAAAAAATGACTGGATCAGAGAATAAATCTTCATAATAGCACTGTTCACTGTGGCCAAGTCATAGTAACAACCAAAGTATCCTTTGATAGATGACTGGATAAAGAAGTTGTGGTACATTTACACAATGGAATACTACTCAGTAATAAGAAAGGGTGAAATACAGCCATTTGTGCCAACAAGTGGCCCTTGAGATTATCATATTAAGCAAGATAAATCAGACTGAAAAAAAAATAGAGAACGATATGACTTCACTTATAGGTGGAATATAAAATTGAAAGTAAAGAATAAACCAAAAACTCATGGATGCAGTCAATAGTTTGATGTTTACCTGAGGGGTATAGGGAATGGGGGTGGGAGAGTAAGGAGGGAGCATCAAATATATGGTTTTGGAAAGAGAACTGACTATGGGTGATGAGCACATAATGTAATACATAGACAATGTAATGTAGAACTATACACTTGGAACCTATGCAATTATCAACCAATGTCATCTCAATAAATTTAGCAATTAAAAAAAGAATAATTGGGGATGCCAGATGGCTCAGCAGGTTGTGTGCTTGTCTTGCAGCCCCAGGGTCCAAGGATTATATGCCAGCCCTGGCCCACGCAGACCCATATGCTAAACTGGGGTGTGTCCCCAATTCGGTTCTCACTGGGTGAGCTCCATGTGAGAGGACCCCAGCTCACTTGGACATGCCTCCCATGAGGGAGGACCCTGGCCTGGTTCCTGCCTTGTGTGGCCACATGCCCACCTGTAGAATGAAACTGTGTCAAAAACTAATGATATACAACTATGGAGACTGCTCTGGGCCCTCCCCTTCTCCCCCCCCCTCTCTTTCAGTCAAAAAATAATAAAAATACATTTAAAAAATAATTAATAATAATACTCCACAAACTCACCCAAAATTTAAAAGAGGAAGGAACACATCACTTTTCAACTTATTGTATGAGGCTAAAATTTCCTTGATACCAAAAATAAACAGAGACCAAAAGAAAGAAACCTCAGAATAATATATTTTATGACTATACAAGCAAAAATCATCAACAAAATATTAGAAAATTTAATCAAGCAACGCATAAAAGAAATTTCAGATGGGTTTGTTACACACAGATTTCTGGTTCCCCAACCCAAAGTTTTTGAATCTATAGGTATGGGATGTAGTCCAATAATTTGCGTTTCCAACAAGTTCTAGGTGATATTGACTCCTCTGATTAAAAGCCAATGCTTCCAAAAACACTTATCTAGACATCAAGCAGATAGTTTTAGTACAGATACTAGGAATATGAAAGATGCAATAAGACTGAGACAGAACAAAGCAGATAGGTGGCTGTCTCAGTCTGATAAATGGAAATGATGGTGTGGGTGGTTTTTATAGCATTAAAATCATCTAAGACATAATTGACTTCCTAATGCAAGACAACTGGGCTTTTCTACTCCTTAGTAAAGGGAAGATCTTAAAAACTACAACAAAAGAGAGACAGTATATAGGTGGTCAACACACAATAACAATAAACAAAAAAAAATGAGGAAAAATATTTAACCTTCATTTGGTATAGAAAACTCTTAAAAGAAGACCATTTCATTATAAAATATTGGTTTTTCTTTGGCTTTCACCTCTGAGGCCTTTCTTTGAGGGATGAGACCATTTTTACTTTTAGAATTGTGAATATAAACTGCTGGAATGGATGAATTAGCCAATCATACCTTTTGGTGAAGTCAGAGAAAATTGAAAAACCTTTTCTAGACATTGACAGGTGTGCTGGCACAGTGAAGTTTACTCACATTAGGTCATACAGAGAAATTAATAATTGTTACAGCTTTGTTTTTTAATATTATCCAAGATTTAAAGGCTTTTTAGGCTTCACTCATCCTTAATAATCAAGAAAATGCACACACAAACACACACACCTTGTCATAACTAGTAATTTCTGGCAAAGATCTTCTCTCATCAATTAAAGCCTACTGTCTGAATCTTTTCTCTTCAAAATTCTCCATCCCCAAACCACACATCCCAAAGCAGGAGCAATTTTATAGAGGAGATGGCTGAGATGGTTTGCATCATTCAACACAACATGATTTTCTTTTTAATTATTAGACATTTCTCTTCACCCCTTTAGGATCTGCTTTCAACTCCAGAGCCCTTAACCATCCCCTTCCAAGAGTCAGTCTTTCTTGTTCCTTCCTGTTGCTTCTTGGATTTGTCTCTGTAGAAACATCAAATTTCTCTTCCTCCCATTAATTAGGCAGAATTTTTCTCTTCCTCCTGGAAACTAGGCACAAGCCCAAAAGCAAAGTCCTAGAAACTTGTTTCTAGTCCCTCAATGGGCTTATAAAACCAAGTTCCCAAAATAGGCAAGTCCTTTCTGAATAAAGAATTCTTTTAACAATCCCTATGAAGAGAAAACACTTCTTAACTTTTTGACAAGTGAGTCTCAGAAGAGACATTTGTTTTGAGGTTCTAAGGACATTTCACTCTAGCCCTCAATGTTTTGTCCAACATGAAAGCCCAGAACAAAATGAGTATGAAGTTTGTTATGAGCACTATTTCCTCAAATAGATCTGTGAGGTTCCCTGCGATAATTACTCCCTGTACTCACCAAGAACATGTTGTGCTATGTGGATTGAGTAGGTTCACAGGCCAGTTTTTCCTTTCCCAACTCTTCCAATAGACTATCCTTGGATCCAGCCAATTCTACCCCTTTAACTGAGCCAAATTGTAGGTTCACACAACTTCAGCCAACTCTCATATTTAATAGTTTGAGGGGTTTACCACAAGCCACTTAGACCAATCATTTGAGGGTAGAAATGCACGCATATTTCAGGTAAGTTCAGCAAGTGGCCCCAGGAAAATCATGGTGGAAAGAGAAAATAACTAAAGCCATAAAAATTCCCAGTACTATTTTTCCCAGGTAGCAAGCCTAGACTCCACAGCACTTCATTCTGTTCAAATGATTTCTCTATTGTATTCTCAAAAGTAAATTTGACCTCCTACCCCTGTGTCTCTAGCTCATAAAATTGGGCATCTGTTTTCTATTACCTCCCTGGTTCTCCAAACACTGTGAGGACTAACGTACTGTTCTATTCTTACTGAACTAATGAATGAGACAAAATACTGACTGGAAATTTTGCCTACCCCAGAAGTTATTAAATAGTATAAAGAATACAGTGGTGGCAACTCTCTATGGAGAACAAGGGTGTTGAAGGCCATGTTCAAGGAGTTTCTGATTTATAATATGAGACTACCACTGCCATTCACTTATTTCACTTATTCATATGCTACAATCATTCAAAAATTGTTACAAGTATTACTTTAAACAGTTGTTTAATATTAATTAAAAATAAGAATAATGATTTATGCTCAAGATGGTAAACATCATGTTTGCTCCCTCTCATGACCGCATCAAAATTACAACTAAACTATGGAACAAACTTCATTGAGAACCTTCTGAAGTCTAGGTGTACAGAAGAATTATAAATAGGGGTATAGAGAAGAAACCACATTGAGACTGGTAGGAGATGTGGAAATTCTGATACTCATACCCATGTGTGGCAGTTAAAAATAGGGAGCGATATCTCAGCTTCCCCAGAGAAGTGAGGGGTCCCAGACCCACACTAGGTTTTCCAGCACAGGGCCCCAGTGATGAGAAAAGAAATCCCTACCCTTGTGACTGTGAAAACCAGTGCAGGTTGTGGCTGAGTAAGACTGAGACCTGTTGTAGTACCAGGTGTTCCTTTTAAAGGACCTGTGTATGGGTGAACTCATTGACAAACTCAATCATTCTGAATTTCAGCACTTAGGAAGCAGCTTGAAAGGTGCCAGAAACATACATGAAAAAATTAAATTGTCTGGCATTAGGGCAAGAGCTGGAGGAGTAGCTTTCTCCCAGACAGAATTCCTAATGGAAGCCATTGTTTCATTGTTGAACCCTCCCTCATCCCAGTATGCAGATGGAGGTGGCCACCATATCTGAGTCTTCATAAATCTGAGTAAAACTATTTGCTCTGCACTGGTGATTCCCTGAGGCCTCACCCTACCCAACTTGCAAACTTATGCAACTCATTTCCAGTGTTTTTTTCCATACAAATGGCCAGTCTTTGTTAATGTTATGGATTTTCCTAAAATCTCTCAATGTTTTACAAACTGCAGGTAAGGAACATCTGGCCTGGGTATGCCCTGTACCACTTGCTGGGCAGCCTGAAATCTAACAGCAAGAGCAACTGACATCAGATCCCAGCTTGGCCTCTCCCAGACACCTCCAAGCTCAGTGTGGGTGGAAGAAATATGCAGATCACCTTGTGGCTCCTACCAAGTGGCCCCAAGCAGGCTAATGATAAAGGCTGAACTTGGCCTGTGATGGGAACCCTCCTAGTAGATCCTTGTATCCTGCACCTGGTGGCTGGCTTCTACCTAGCCACAGTACCACCTAATTGTCTCCAGGAAGAAACAAGAGCAGTGGTAAAGCATATCCTCCTCTGGAGGGCCAGCCCCTACACAACTGCTCCACTGTAGTCATGACCAGTCCTTACAACAAATAAGCCTGAGGGCCAATTTCTCTCATTGATGTGCCAATAGCAACCAAGGCTCAACTACAACAAGGGGGCATACACAACCTACTCAACAAACATACCCTGTTTCATGTGACCAGTGAGACCATACTACTGTGCTCCACAGGACACCTACTACATAAGAGCACTTTACTAAAACCAGGAGGCATAGCAGCCCTACATAATACATAGAAACAAAAACAGGAAGGCAGTCAAAATAGGAAAACAAAGAAGTATGTCACAAATTAAAGAGAAGAACAAAACACCAGAAAAATAACTAACCAAAATGGGAAAAAAGTGATTACCAAATGCAAAGTTCAAAACACTGTTCAAAATCATGTTCTATGATCTCAGTAAGAACTTCAAAGAAGGGGAAGCTGGGAAGGCTCAGTGGGCTAAGCACTCACTTTGCAGCTCCAGGGAGCGAGGATCAAATCGCAGCTCCAACCCATGTGAACCCACATGCTGAACTGGCGTATGCTTCCCATGTGAGAGGCCCCCAGTTAGGTTCTCACCACCCCACCCCAGTTTGACACTTGGCTAGAAGGGGTGTGCCTCCCATGCGGGAGGCCCCCAGCCCAGTTCCTGCCCTGTGTGGCCCTCAACCATCTGTGTGGGATGAAACCCTGTTGAAAACTGATGATATAACTATGGAGACTGCTCTGTGCCCTCCCCTTTCTCTCTGTCTTTCTCTGTCTCTGTCTCTCTCTGTCTCTGTCAAAATCAATAAAATAAGTCTTTTTTAAAAAAAGAACTTCAAAGAAGAAATAGGAAATGAACATAAAAAAGAATCAGTCAGAAATGAAGAATGTAATAACTGAGATAAAGAATACATTAGAGGGAATCAACCGTAGGTTCTATGAAGCAGAGAAAAATAAGGTAGCAGAAAAAAAAACCAATTAGAACAACAAAAATAAAGAAATACAAAAAAAGTGAGGATCATTTTACAGGGCTTCTGGGAGAACATTAAGCATACCAACATTTGCATAGGTATACCAGAAGAAGTAGAAAGAACAAGGGATTGAAAACTTGATGAAATAATTACAGAAAACTTTCCTAACCTGGTGAAGGAAAGTGACATAAATGCCCAGGATATACAATGAGTCCCAAACAAGATGAACCTAAACAGGCCCACACCAAGGCACACCATAATTAAAACACCAAAGTTTAAAGACAAAGAGAATACTCTTAAAAGCAGCAATAGAAAAACACTTAGTTAACTACAAGGAAGCTCCAATGAAACTATCAGCTGATTACTCAACAGACACTTACAGGCTAACAGAGACTAGCACAAAATATTCAAAGTGATGAAAACTAAGAAACTATAGCCAAGATTGTTATGCCCAGCAATTATTTGGAATGGAAAGACAAAGAGCTTTCCAGATAAGAAAAAGCTAAAGAAGTTCATCACCACAAAACCAGTATTACAAGAAATGTTAAAAGTACTTTTTATGTAGAAAAAAACAAAATTATGAATAATAAATTGGAAATGGCTATATCTATTACCATCACTTTAAATGTAAATGGATTAAATGTTCTGATGGAAAGACAGGTGTCTGGCTGGCCTCAGTGTGCTCTGAGACTTTTGCTGAGTAGCTCCAGGTTCACCACCAGCACAAAACCAGGGTCTACATTAATCCAGTGAACACAACTCTTCCCACACTAGTGACTCCCAGAGACCCTGCCTTGCCCAACATGTGTACCACACAAGACTTTATCAGTGGCTAAAACTTAAGGAACCCAGCTGTTGACAAAGGACTCAGGATGTCATGACTTTGTGCAGAGCTATCCCATGCCCAATACTGGTGGCAGCTATCCTCAGTTGACAGCATGGCCTCTTCCACATGCCTCAAGATATAGCACAGGCAGTGAACAATTGTGGATTATTTAGTAACTCCTACCAGGTAGTCCCTGGCCAGTCACAGGCAGTGAGTTACCTAGGCCTTCACCGGAGCCCGTCCCAACAGGCCCCATAACCAACATATTTGAAGGTTGGCTTCAGACCACATCAGAGCACTGCCCAATTAGTCCCATAAGCAGCACACCCAAAGAGTAGTCTCAACAGGTACTAGAGCTTGTAAGAAAATCCCATACTGTGGGGTAAGTCCCCCTAACCTCCACAGCATCTCATAAGCTATGGATGGGGCCAAACTCCACAGCCAGTCAGCCTGAGGGTCAACCTTACCCACTGACATGTCAATAGCAATCAAGGCTGAACCATAACAGAAGGGAAAACAAATAAGAGGCACTCCTGGAGCACCCAGAGGAGGTGGCCAAGGAGATTCTGCCAGGGCCTCCACAAGGCAGCAGCTACATAAAGCTATCTGGCTAAGACTGGAGACATAGCTGATTTACCAATTACATAGAAACAAACTCAGAGAGGTAGCTAAAATGAGAAAACAATAAAATACATTCCAAATGAAAAAAACAGGAAAAATTTCAGAAAAAGAACAGAATGAAGGCAAACAATCTATCAGATGTAGAGTTCAAAACACTGTTTATAAGAATACTTGAAGAACTTACTGTGAACTTCAACAAAGAGTTAAAGGGGAAGAAATTAAGAAGTACAAATTGGTTATTTCAGTGTATTTATGGGGATTTAGGGTATAGCATAGGAATATAGTCAATAATATTGTAATAACTATGTATGGTGTCAGATGGGTACTGAATTTATTGAAATAATCACTTTGTAAGTTATAGAAATGTCTATCACTATGTTGTACAACTGAAACTAATATATTATATATCAACTATAATTTTAAAATTAAAAAATAATAAAATAAATTATGAGAATGTAGTGTGTAAAAAAATATAATAATAAAAGATTCTATTTAACTTCATTATTCCTCTACCAATATTGTTCCTTTCTCTATATACTTCTGCTACTCACCTCTATCATTTTTAGTCTTACCTGAATAACTTTTAACCCTTTCGCTGCGCTGGTATTTTGTTGCCGTAAGCGAAGCAGTTTCAGAAAGGTGGTGGAGTTTTGTCCCTCGTAACCTGATCCACTGCCAATGGTGATTCACAGCTTTTGCCATCAAAACAGTATCAGAAAATGCCCTATTACACTTCTGCTTCTTTTCACACACAGTGAGATGAATTGAGCAATTTCACCACCTTCGGGGGCACTCCAGGCACACTCGAAAGTCTCCATTCAGCACACGCAACTTCCTCAAAGGAAACTCTGTAACATCAATGCCAAAAACCCAATAGAAAAGTAAAATATTTCGCAAAAAATTATGATTTTTCTTTATATAAAAATACTAAAGAAGTATAAAATAAAGGTTGAATAAATGAAAATGTATTTTCAAACTCCTTATGTGTTATTCCTTCGCAACATAAATCAAACACCAAAAAATTTTCACTTACGACATTTGGATACAGCATGTATATCAAAGAAAAATTTTGAAGGTGACCGTGGCTCCATCCAGCAAATAAAATACCAATTTTTTTATCATAAATTGCATTGCCACACATGCCTGTACTATAATAAAATATACAGAGAGGCAAAAAACACGAACAAAAACCAAGACGAGACATACTCGTCATACGCACAGCAGCAATAGCAACTCATGACGAGACATTATCATCACATACAGTGAAAGGGTTAAAACATTTTTCATTGGACAGGTCTTCCAGTGATAAATTTTCTCAATTTTTGTTTTTTATTTAAAAAAAGGTTTTATTTCTCCTTAAGTTTTGGAGGATAACTTTGCAGTTTATAGGTAGTAGGAACTAGGTTTGCACTGATAAAGCTGGAGTTGACAGATAAGCAAGGAAAGAAAGCTAAAGTATTTCATGTAGTAATAAATTAGGGTTTGAGAAATAGTACAAATTCATGTTAAGATTAATAAAAATACAAAAGGTATATAAATGTTTAATCACTCTGTTGCACAACTGAAATGAATGTATTATAATATGTAAACTGTAACAGAAAAACATGTTAAAATAGAAAATAAAATGAAATTTAAAAAAGATTGACATAAAAACAGATGGTCACATATACATATACATAGTCATACACAAACACATATATACATGCATACAAACATATTGGTTAATATATGTGAGTATACACATATATTTCCTCCCTCTGTCCCCTAAAGCCTAGAAACAAAAATAGACTAGTAGCAAGGAACAAACCTAGTACCCATATCTTGTTTTCCGATACTACACTTAGACAAAAAAAAAAAAAGTGGGGGGGAGGGAGGGAGGAAGGAAAGAAGAAAGGAAGGAAAGAAGGAAGAAAAGAAAGGAAGGAAGGAAGGGAGGAAGGAAGGAAGGAAGGAAGGAAGAAGAAAGAAAGAAAAAGAAAGAGGAAGCTGGGATGACACAGTGGCTTGATCGCTCCGTTTGCAGCCCTGGGGTCAGAGGATCAAGTCTTGGTCCTGGCCCTGGCTGGTGCAGACCCATGTGCTGAACTTGGGTATGACTCCAGTTTGGTTCTTGCCAGGGCAAGCTTCCCATGTGGGAGGCCCCTGGCTGGGCACCCAGGTCACAGGGCATGCCTCCCACGCAGGAAGCCCCCAGGCTGGTTCCAGCCCTGCAGGGCCCCCACCCACCTGTGTGGAATGAAATCATGCCGAATGCTGATGACATACAGCTATGGAGACTGCTCAAAGCCTTCCCCCTTATCTCTGTCTCTTTGTCTTTGTCTCACTCTCTATCAAAAATATTAAAATAAATCTTAAAAAAAAAAAAAAGAAGAAGAAAGAAAAGGAAGAAAAAAACACAGTTCCTTAAAGAAATGGCTGATTATAGGACTCAGACAGAATAATACAAGATGATGCTAGAGCATAGTGCCAGAAGAAAGGAAAGGCTCAAACAACAATAAAACACTCAGATGGGGTATGATAAGGAGTACAGAAAATAACTAAAATGGCTCCCAAATGGCCAAAGCTGAAACAATTTGAGCAACAAAATAAATAATGTAGTACTGGGCATCATCAAGGGTGAGAGGAGCTCTTGAAACCTCAACTGGAAAAAACAAATTAAACAACTGAAATTCAACCAGAGAACCCCTAAGCAACACATGGCCTCAGCTGAGACCCAGTAATTGCAAGAAAATACCTAAAGCCAGAGAAAGGAAGGTGAGTGAGAGAGAAAGAAAGCACTGGGGAGACGCAATGGGGAGACACACTGTGGGGCATGACCCGGAGTCCTACCTACTGACAGACCCAGAGATTGACCCAAAGACCAGCAGAGGAAAGACTATCTGAGGTGGGAGAGTGGGGGCGTGCGTCCAGGTGCAAAACAACTCTGGGCAGGCTGGAGGCCTAGAATAGACAGAGGTGGAGGCACAGACAGCCAGAACGCGGGGTGGAAGGCAAAAGCAGACGAGGCTGGCTATGGCAAAAAGCCCTGGTGGGAGTGTGGAGGGAGCAGCCATGGAGTGGTGAGGGCAGCCAGAATGCAGTGCAGGAGGCCAGAGCAAGGCACCAGCAGTAGCAGAGACTGGCACCAATAACCCAGAGTAAGGATCCAGTTGCCAGTGTGTGGGTTGGGCGGCTAAAGTGACCGGTGGACGCTAAGGCCAGTGACCGAAGCAGGAAGTGGGTGTTCCAGTGCCTGGAGTGCCAGGAGCAGAGTATGCTGGTGGCTGAAGCACAGAGTGGCCCTCAGTGAGGTGGGGCTCAAGCCAGAGAACTGTGTGGCCTTGGACACAGAGCCTGTCTGCTTCCCCTTGCTCTCTCCCAAAGCTCACCCCACCAACACCACCCTGCATTCAGTGAGCAGCTGCCGGGAAGCTGCCATTAACCTGTGATGCAAACAGACCTGCACATTTGCTTTTCCCCATAAAATCTGCCCCCACACTTTCTGCTGAAGCCAGAAGAGAGAAGCCACCATTACATGTGATGCAAACAGACCTGTGCCTTTTCCAGCAAATCCCACCACCACCCTTCCCTCTGAAGCCAGCATAGGGATCTAGAAAAATTAAAGCACCGGTTTGGCACCTTCTGATTGCAGTGGATCACGGAGGCATGGAATACCATCACCCAACATATCTTCCCAAAGAGGAGGCATACAGACATCAGGGTGACTGAGCCAAAGAGAAGCCAACCTTGTAGGAAGTCTCCCATTGTGAGAAAACCAAATAACCAAGAGAAAATAATATAAGACACTGCAGCAATACCAGCTAGGAAGTAAAAGAAAGATTTCATCACATCAACCAGGGGAAAAGCCCACATGTTCAGGAAAAGAAACACTTCAATAGCAATGAGTACTCCTGTGAACAAAGGTGCTCAAAAAGAAACAGAAAAATATCCAGAAAAGGAAGTTGAAGATATGAAAACATATGAGTTAAGTGACACAGAATTCAAGACTACAATTCTGAAAACATTCAAAAAGAGCAAAGAAAACTGGTGGAGTATACAGAGGGAGCTAAGTGATCTCAGAAAGGAAATTGAATCTATAAAAAAAAAAGTACATAGAAATTTTGGAGATAAACAAAACAATAAAAGAAATGAAAAATGGAATAGGTAGCATAGGAAGCAGAGCTGACCAGATAAAGAAAAAAATGAATAAAATCAAAGACAGAAATTTAGAAATGTCAAAGAAGAAGAGAGAGACCAAAGAGCCAAAAAGCAAAGAAAAAGAAAGATATCTATAAGAACTATTTGATTCCATTTGAAATAATAATGTAAAAATAATAGGTATTCTGAAAAAGGCAGACCATAAGATGGGCACAGAGAATTTTCTCAGACAAATAGCAGATGAGAACTTCCCAAATCTATGGCAAGAAATGGATCCTCAAATTCAAGAAAGAAAGAGGACCCCTAGTTACCTGAATTCTAGCAGACACTCTCCAAGGCACATTATACTGACAATGTCAAAGGTCAAAGACAAAGAATCCTCAAGGCAGCCAGAAAAAAAGAACACTATAACCTATAAAGGAAAGCCCATCAGACTATCATCAGATTTCTCAACAGAAACTCTACAAGCCAGAATGGAGTGGAATCGAGTATTCAAAATATTAATGCAAAGAAATCACCAGCCAATAATTCTCTACCAAGAAAAGTTATCCTTTAGATATGAAGGACAAATAAAGACCTTTTCAGATATACAGAAACTGAAAGAGTTCTCCAGCACAAGGCCAACATTTCAAAAAATATTGAAGGAGGTGTTTGGACCTGAAACAAAAAGTAAAAATAAATACATAAACTGGAAACAAACAAAACATAAATGGGGAGAAAATAAAAGTTTATATTTCCAAAAAATGGAGATAAGAAATATCCTTGAGAAAAGGAACCACTGCATATATAAGACTTTCTTTTACATAAAGTTCATGGTAACCACTGAAAAAGAACTTAGAACGGGGACACATAACACACACACACACACACACACACACACACACACACACACACACACACACACAAACAGAGAAAATAGTCATAAACAGCATCAAACTAAAATAACTGATGGAAATAACAAAAGCAAAGAAGCAATCAAACATAAGAGCTATCAGAAAACAAAAGTTAAAATGGCTATAGGAAATCGTCATGTATCAATCATCACCCCAAATGTATATGGACTGAACTCACCAATAAAAAGACTCAGAATAGCGAACTGGATTAAAGAACAAAAACCAACCTTATTCTGCCTACAAGAGACACATTTCAGCCACCTGGACAAACACAGACTCAAAGTGAAAGAGTGGGAAAAAACACTCCGAGCAAATGGCATCAAAAAAAACCAGGTGTAGCCATACTTATATCTGACAAAGCCAACTTCATGATCTAAAAGATAAAAAGAGACAAAGATGGACATTTCAAAATGATAAATGGGACAATACAACAAGAATATATTACACTTATTAATATATATGCCCCCAAACAAAAAGTGCCAAAATTTACAAAGCAACAACTAACAGATCTAAAAGGAGAAATTGACAAAAGCACAATTATAGTATGGGACTTAAATACCCCACTGACAGCCATGGACAGATTATTCAAACAGAAAATAAATTAAAAATGTTAGCTTCGGTATACATTATACCAATTGGACATAATTGACATTTACAGAATGCTTCATCCTACCACACATGACTAAGTATTCTTTTCTGGTACACATGGAGCATTCTCAAAGATAGACCACATGCTGGAACACAAAGTTAGCTTTAGCAAATTTAAGATTGAAACCATACCAACCGTTTTCTCTAATCACAAAGTTTTGAAATTTAAGATCAACTAAAAAAACAAAGCAGATAAAAAACCTATATACATGAAGATTAAACACTTTACTAAAAAAAAATGACTAGATCAAAGAAGAGATTAAAAACTCATAGAAACAAATGACAATGAAAACACAACATACCAAAATTACTGGGATGCAGTGAAAGCAGTAATAAGAGGGAAATTTATATCACTATAGGCCTATCTCAAGAAACAAGAATAATCACAAGTAAAGAACCTAATAACAGATTTTAAAGAACTAGATAAAGAAGAAAAAACATCCAAAGCCAGCAAAAGAAAAGAAATAATAAAAATTAAAGCAGAACTAAATGAAATTGAAAATGAAAAAACAATAAAAAAAATTAATGCAACAAAGAGATGGTTCTTCGAAATAATTAATAAAATTGAAAAACCCCTGGCTGGGCTCACCAAGGAAAAAAGAGAAAACACGCAAATAATCAGAATTAGAAATGAAAGAGGTGAAATTACAACTGATACCACAGAAATACAAAGGAACATACATGAATACTATGAAGGCCTGTATTTAACCAAATTTTGCAACCTAAAAGAAATGGACAAGTTTTTAGAAACATATAGTCTACCTAGACTGGATCAAGAAGAACTGACTAGGTAACCTAAACAGACCAATCAACAGTAAGGAAACTGAAACTATCATTCAAAACCTCCCCAAAAGCAAAAGTCCAGGACCAGATAGTCTCACTAATGAGATTTACCAGGCATTCAAAGAAGAATTAACACCTATCCTCCTCAAACTTTTCTAAACATTTGAAGAGGCAATACTTCCAAATTCACTCTAACAGGACATCACAAAAAAAAAAAAAAAAAAAAAAAAAAAAAAAAAAAAAAAAAAAAAAAAAAAAAAAAAAAAAAAAAAAAAA
>PVKE010027024.1:0-21877 GCA_004027555.1 Craseonycteris thonglongyai
TCTCTCTCTCTCTCTCTCTCTCTCTCTCTCTGTCAAAAAAATAAATAAAAAAATTTAAAGGGACCATTGAGATCTAACCAAAACAACCCTCTGTGACTTGGAAGAGTTTTGTTCTCTGTTCATCCATTAAAACAAACTAAGATCTGGGTTGTGAACACATACTGCAACACATAACCAAAGTACTATAAAGTTATACACGTGGAACCTATGTAATTTTTACTAACCAATGTCACCCTAATAAATTTCACAACAACAACAACAACAACAAAACCAATGAGACCTTGGGAATTTGGAGGAAACTCACTCTGTACCTTTCTCTTTTTCAATAACAATAGGAAATTTAACTAAATTACCCCTACGGCCTCTTTAAATCTAGAAGTGGAAGCTGTATTGCATTGCCCCAGCTACTCATGACATGAAACACACATTTCACCAAGTGCTGGATTCAGGCCCCGTGAGGAGGGAGGGTCCATGTCAGTCTTGTTCTCTGCTAAGACCCCAGTGCCCAGCTCGGTGCCCAAGGCTGCACAGGTCAGTCTCTCATGATAATCTGATGAACAAGTGAGCAGGTGGAGGAATGAACATCCTTGCCTGATGGTTATAATTCTCTTGGGGGAGGGGCCGGGGGGGAGGGGGCATCAAATATATGGTGATGGAAAGAGAGCTGATTCTGGGTGGTGAGCACACAACGCAATGCATAGACAATGTCATGTAGAATTGTACACCTGGAAACTATGTAATTGTTACCAGCCAATGTCACCCCAATAAATTTAACAATATAAAAAAAAAACAACTATCCTGGACTGATGGTTATTTTTTCATAGGTGAATATTGCCCTATTTTTGCTCTTATTATCAGAGTGCTTGCTGTGCCAGTATAATGAATAAAAAAAAAAAAAAAGCCAGGTGCTTAGTTTTCTTTACTGATTTGCTGTGGATAAGCCTGACTCACCTGATATTTATTTGCAAGCTTTATAAAATTGCAAGAAAAAAAAATGTCTTCTTCCTAGGCAACAGAAAATTATTTAAGATTATAGAAAATGTGGACCATTTGTCCCTAGTACAGTGAATTAGAAAACTCAGAACAAGCATCCTGCTAAGCACCAGAGGTAAAGTACAAACCGCTCTGGGACCTCACACGGCGGTAAGCACGCCAGGCCAAGGTCTGGCATCGACCGGTATCCAAAATGGACTGCTTTTCAATTCTGAAATGCATAGCTGAGACCCTACGAGTATGAGCACTATGACTGAGGGCCTTGAAGGATTAGGAAGGTAAAAGCCATCCACGTTGGGGTTCTGCTAACAGCCTGCACTTACGTAGGGGCCCTAAAAAGCTGCACCACAGAAAAAAGGATGAGCCATCCCTCCTCCCAGACTCACATCTCAGGTCCTGAAATCGGGGTTTGGAGGCAACACACTGCTCATTTCCTTGAGAAACAAACATGTGACAGAAACAAAAGGACATCTCGTCTAAGAGTTAATGTTATCTAAGGCTCCAAATAATTCTTAAAGCAATTTCAGCCAATGCCATGCTTGGTACATAGTAACCAAAGAACAGAGCAAGCAGTGACCTCTTGTTTGTTTCTTTGTTTTCTCAGACAAAGTCCTTCTGTCGTGCTACCACTAGATTTTACTTCCACTTAAATTTCTCACAGAGCATGAATTTCTAAGCCTTATGTTGCTGCTTACTTTCTGTACATGTTTTAATCAGAACATAAATGAATCCTATCAATTCTGAGTTTGGCAGCACTAGAAATTTTCAAGAAATATACTATAGGGAGTCACTCTTTAGTATATAAAAGGAAGAACGCTATCATCTTTCTGATATGACAGTATTTTTGTTAAACTGAAGTAAAATAACATTGTCAAAGGAAATATTATTTCCCCAGTGAATACTGGCATTATCCAAATAGATATAGTCGGAGGCATTCTGCTATATAGTTCAATGCATTTCTACAGCTTTTAAAACTTGTGTATTGACATTTAAAGAGGGACGTCCTAAATCCTACGAACTCCAATCAAATGTGTGCGTCCTGAGTTCCAGGTCCCACCTGGGAAACCCCTGTGTGGCTCAAGGTCGTATGCGGCATGGCTGGTCTTCTCTTCCTTACTTCAGCAGAAATGTTCGTGGCAGCTGATATTGAAGACTACCTTTCCTTCTCTTCCAAAAGAATTTCTAACATGCTCAATGGCCAAACGTTTTTCCCAGTTTCATTTTAAAAATTACATATGTGAGTTTCTGTTTCCTCATATGTTTGTTTTGTTCCTTTGTTGCTTTCAGTTTTATGTCCCACATTTGACGGAGGTCATTTAGTTCTTGACGTTTTCTGACTTATTTCACTTAGCATGATGAACTCAAGGTCCATTCATGTTGTCACAAATGGCAGTATTTCATCTTTTCTTATGGTCGAATAATACTCCACTGTGCATACATACCACATCCTCTTTTCATGAACACAGACAATAATTTATTGAGTACCAGAGAGCAAGAGAGAAGGGGGCAGTGGAGGAGGGGCGGTCAAATAGATGGTGATGGACGGAGAACCAACTCTGGGTGGTGAGCACACAGTACAATACAGAGCTGATGCATTATAGAATTGTACACTTAAAAACTATATAATCTTGCTAACCATTGTCACCCCAATACATTTAATAAATAAATTTTTTAAAAGAAAAAATAACATATAAACAGCAGGTAGGTTGATGTTATATGAGTGCTGTAGACATTAACTTTTCAGCCTCCAGTTAACCTCTTGTGCTCCAATTATGTCCCACATCTGGCAGTTAAGTTTTGAGTTGGATCATGAGGACAAGAAAGAAAAGACAGTGAGGGGAATGGAGGAGAAGGAAAGAAAAGGCCAGGAGGTGAGCGGGGAGGAGGAAAATGGGTGCAGGAATGGAGGAGGACGAGGGGACAAGAAGAGGCTTTTGCTCTCCAAGGCACAGAGAGGAGCTGGGAAGTGGTCCAGGCAAAGCAGCTGAAGCACACACCTGTGCTATCTGAATAAGAAGGGGACCTCACTGTGCTCTGGTGAGTCAAAGTGCCGAAAACCCCAAGAAATGACCTTTGTACAGGGTTCTAAGTGCCCGAACAGCCAACAGCTGGCACTTTCTCTGTGCTGGGCACTGTTCAAAGCTCAGTCCAGATTATGAGGTGGGGCAGGTTGGTCCCAGAAGAAAGTAACCAGGAAGGAGTGACCGATCAGTCACTATAATCCAGGCAAACCAGGCACCTGGTCCCAAATAAGACAGGGATCTTTCTCTAATTCCCCCGAAATTAGGAACTTCCTGTACTTTGAACAAAGATGCTATATAACAAAGGTGACCCAGCCTATCTATTTGATACATGTTAACTCATTTAATCTTCCCAAGCAAAGATATGGAGAAAAATACTATGTTAATAATAACATTTGCATTAAAGTTACTATATTAATGCCATGAACTCTCACAACTATGAAATATCAGTTATTGATGAATATTCCCATTTTACAGGTGGAAGCACATCAACAAAATAAAAGTTAATCAAACATCTCTCCAAAATTTCAGCCCATTCTGCACAAATCAGCTAAACTTGACTTTGAAATCTAAGTTATTCTGGAGAATTAATTGAAGTTTTTCTATTGGCTTTCTCTCAACTCGAAATGTTTTTACTCTAGAATACAGTGATACAATTATAAAAACAACTTTGAAATCTCAGCTTCCCAAGAAAAGAGAGAGTTTCTGTACAACCCAGATCAATTTTGAACAGCGTCAACTGATCATGTTGCAGTGTGAAGACCAACTTTCTGGGTGACGTCACCTAAACATCTTGCATCTTGGTAGCAATGATGCTTCCTGGTCACTGCACTTAGGCAACTGTAAGCAGTGAATTGCTTACATATAAAGTTAACTCCTGGGGAAGCCGGGATGGCTCAGCTGGTTAAGCACTCACTTTGCAGCTCCCGGGACTGAGGATCGAATCCCAGCCCTGGCCTGTGTGGACCCATATGCTGAACTGAGGTGTGCTTCCCTTTCAGGAGGTCCCCAGTTCAGTTTTCGCCCCCTGGTTCGGCCCCTGGCTCGAGGGGGCATGCCTCCCATGCGGGAGGCCCCAGCCCAGTTCCTGCCCTGTGTGGTCCCTGCCCACCTGTGTGGAACAAAACCATGTCGAAAACTGATGACGTACAACCATGGAGACTGCTCTGGGCCCTCCCCCTTCCCTCTGTCTGTCTCTGTCTCTGTCAAAAACAATAAAATAAATCTTAAAAAAAAAAAAATAGCTAGCATCTAGCTTTATTAAAAAAAAAAAAAAAAAAGTTAACTCCTAACTCTTACATTAAGCCTGACAAAGTAAACGTTTTTTGTTTGTTTGTTTTTAGAGGTTATTAATGTGGACACATCTCCTGGAAACAGATATAATACATCTGGTTAGTAAAAAGGTTTGGTAAAATTTACAAAAAGAAAATATAAAACATTTTTGCATATGGTAGTTATAGGTTTTACTTCTTTTTTATAGTTGTAACCATATATGACAATTAAGCTGAGAGCTAGTAAAAATCTAGCTAGCTTGTGTAAATAAATGAGATGTAACCTTTCCTTGACAGATACAATCGCTCATTAGTTGTGTCTAGTAAGAAATAAATGTATAATATCCATATAAAAATTAAAATCCAACAATAGTAATATATCCAACAACCACATTTATTTCAAGAGCTGAATATAACATTTCTTTTTACAGGGAGCAGTTGAGGAACTTGATGGTAAGTACCTTGCATTATTTTTTTCCCAAATAGTATCTATTTGTCCCTACTAGCATTAATAGTGGCTTATACAAGTTGTGAATGTTTTGTATGGTTTAAAGTTGATGATTACAGTGTTCTGTTCTACGCACTTGTGACTGAAATTAGTTGCGTTTATTTTAACCACTAATAAATGTCATGAGAGCAACCAAAGACACTGGAATTAACTAGGGTTTCAGAAAGGTGGGTAAGGCACCCAAACGAAAGAAAACAGCTGGTCAGCACTGAGGTTTGAGATGATCTCAGATTTGAAGACTTTTTTGCCATTAATACTGAAAAATTATGTTTTTTAAATGACAATAAATGTTGGTGAGTCCACATTTTTAAAGATGGCCTTGAAACTTTTTCACTGTCTATTATCATTATTATGGGGTTCTTCTTGGCACATCACTTGAAGTAGCAAAACTTCTCCCCAACATACAGTAAATTCTTCTTCTATTCAGACTATTGTGCAATAATGTGACAGTAATCTGAATGGCCAGTCTTCTAGAAACTGCTGGAATGTGACTAAGAAAACTAGCAACAACCTGGTAAATGGGCTCTTAGTTTAGCTTCCAGACACTGTTTTAAAGTGGGCTCTTCTTTCATGTTATTCATAAGTGACTTAGCAGCTAACGATCCTGAAAATAAGGATATTTTTAGTGTTCAGGGACAAATGTGGGCGTGACAGTCACCTGACATGGGAGAATCTTCCCAGGTATTCACCACCTGTCAATCAGATGGCTAAGACCCCAATTGCCAAGCTGGGGGCTGCTTCTGGCCTTCTGTTGCCATTCTGAACATACAGTCAAAACCAACAAAGAAAAGCGTGGTTCAAACAGAAGTTATAGACAACACAAAGAATGAACCGAGATGTAAACTATGGACTGTGGTTGTCACATGCTAACTAAAAATCATGAAACAAAAAAGCAGGAAGAAACAACCTGTTCTCAAAAGGTAAAGCAAGCAGCATAAACAGACCCAGCGATGTACCAATTAATCAGGAACATTAAAATAGATATGATGTTTATGTACATTCAGTATTTGTGCATTTCACTGTACACAATTTCTGCATAGACTCTATATGATATATTGAGCTTCAGTTAATACAATGCATGCCAAAGTAATCAGGAAAAATTTATTGATGTCTACAATACACTCTGAAATTCATTCAAAATAAAATGTTATGGATAGAGGATCAAAATTAAGAGTATCTGACAAAAAATCAACTGAAATGTTAATTGCAGCATCAAAATGGTACATAATTTTTTCAATTTTTTAATTTGAAAATGTTTACAATATAATATTGGAAAACTTGAATTAGATGGCATATACTGAAGAAAATCTATATTTCACATCATACCAAGAAAAGATTTATTAAAATTTTAAATCTAGGAAGATAAACTTTTTAACTATAGGATAGAATTGGGAACTGCCCTTGTGAAATCAGGATCAGTAAAGATTTGGTAAACAAGGGAAAACCTAGACTCAAAACTATAATAAATGATGACTTGATATTATAAAGAATAGATAAATTAGCCCTGTGATGTATATTTACATACAATTCCATAACAAAGTATACTGCATCATCCAAAATGGTAGAATATGGATGATGAAATGAATAAACCTTAAATTTCAACCCCCTCTGTAATTTCCAAAGTACAGTAAATTTTTAACTTTGTCATTTTAAAAAACATCATTATAAAAATATGAAACTGCCAGGAATAGGTTTCTATCATTATAGCTATTTAATTTCTTATTAAACATCTATTCAGAATGTGGCTGTATATCTATAACACATGTAGACGGATATTGTGAGGGGTAGGAGAAACTTAGCACATGTACTTCATATCATGAGAGCTATAGAAGCAGATACTGCTGAGAATTTGCACACATAAAATCATTTTTAATTTTTATTATTTTAAAGTGCCTATTCTTAGTCACAATGGACCTGCATCTTATTAACAGAACAATTGTAATAAAAGCACAGAATAATTAATGTCCACTTATATTTTCTCATCAGGTAGGGGAAGTTTCTGCTATTTCACTCTAAGCACTTGGGAAAACATGGACAAATGTATCCTCTTGTCCTACCCAATAATAAACATCATCATTTAGACAAATAAATGTAATTATATAGATTATTTTGGTTTTATGCTTCAAAGACATGCCTAACATAAAATATTATTTTAAAAGAAAATTGTTTTCAGGCCACAGTTAAGTTTAATTAGGATTATCTATAGCAGTAACAATGTCATATAGAGTTAGAGACAATTCATGCCACACCTGCTAGAGCTGTTTCCTGAAATAACACAGTAATACAAATTACTATAGGAAAGCCCAATCCCATGAGTAGTCCAAGGAAGGCACACACTGGCCAGAGTGTGTCTGAAATTATTCTGTATATTCACATAGGTCCGTGCAACAAATTTTAAAAACACAGAAAATAAATGCAGAATATGTAAATAAGACTGAAGGTGGTGAGTGATTCCTACCAAATACTGCAGGTTTCTGAAGATCCCAGTATGGCTAGTTAAATGGATTAAAAAGAATTGCACAGAAGTTCCTCTTAACCTCAGCATTGGTTCAAGAATATCACTGCAAGATTCTCAATTCCCACTAGCTATAGACTTAGAGGAAATAGAATACGATAAAATAAAAAAAAAGGACTCAAACCAACAATATGAGCTGTAAGAGATGAGAATGTTTAAATTAAAGCCAAAGGTAACCATCAGTCTGTTCTCTGTATCTATGAATCCATTCCTGTTTTGCTTTTGCTTGTTTGTTTACTTTGTTCTTCAGAATCCAAATAGAAGTGACATGTCACTTAGTGTAGTATCCTCTAAGACCACCATGTTGTCACAAATGGTAAAATTTCATCCTTTCTATGGCTGAGTATTATTCCATTGTATATATGTACCACAATTTCTCTATCCAGTTGTCTATTGATGGACATTTAGGTTGCTTCCATATCTCAGCTATTGTAAATAGCGTTGCAGTGAATATAGGGCTGATACATATTTTCAAATTAGTGTTTCAGATTTCTTCGGATAAATACCCAGAAGTGGAATTGCTGTGTCAATTGGTAATTCTATTTTTAATTTTTTGAGAAACAGGTTGCTAGAGAGAAGGGGGTTTAGGAAGCTAGGTTGAAAATGTAAAGGGATTAAGAAATATAAATGGGTAGTTACCAAGTAGTCATGGTATATAGTACAGCACAGAGAATCTAGTCCACAATGTTGCAATAACTATATATTGTAACAGGTGAGTACTAGACTAATTGGGCATCATTGCATAAATTATATAAATGTCTAACCACTGTGCTATATGCCTGAAACTAATAGAAAATATTGAATGTTAACTATATCTAAAAAAAAAATAAGTTAAAAATAAATAAATAATAAGCAAATAAAACATTTCCTAGATCAATGATGCTATTGAAACTAAAAAGTACAAAGAGAAGACACTGCATAAGAAATGTCTGGAAAATAAGGGGTAGAAAGGAAGAAAGAGAAAGGAGACAGCTGTGATGTTTCCGGGTTGTGGACATCGCTCCTAATAAAAGACACGATGCGCTCGGGTCCTTTTCCTAAGCACAACTGAAGTGAACCATGCTTCCCAAGTCAGGCTTTCTCTTCTCATTTGCATTTTTGTAGTCACTTCTTTAACCCACTGAGAATAAAACTGACTTTTAAAAAATACGATGAAAGGTTATGTTATCAGAGATGCTATGTATTCACAAACATGCCTTTTGCTTTTAAAGCAGCAGGAACATAAAAGCCCGGCTGACTTCACCCAGGTTCTCTGGGTCCAAGAAAGGCTGCAACCCCATCAGGTGGGACCACGACCAGGGACGCACTGATGTTGCTTCTGGCATTTCAGGCAACAAACTAAATACCAAATCCAATAGAACCCCGCCTGGAGGGTCATTACGCTTCTCTGTTTCTTCACATGCCATTTCAATGAAACCTCAAGTCTTTCTTTTCCCTTCTCTTCTACCCCTCACGTTTTATTACCTAAAAAGTTCAAAGAAACTTTGTGACTGAAGATATTCATTCTTTCTTTGAGCATCCTGGGGAAAGTTGGCAGTTAAGCTTCACAAAAATCTCACCACTGACAGCAGAAAAGTGGAGAATGAATTAATGATCGCACCATCTAAATGAGTATGTTTAATGAACAGATCTGGATTTTGAAAGATCAAGTTCTCCCCGTCTTAGTGAGAGAATCGTTTATTAGGAAGGCATGGGAAGTAGACCTGGGGAGTGGCAAAGGGATTCTGATTAATTGGCTCAGTGGCCTCATCAGGAAGATGGCATTTGGACAAGGACTTGAAGTAGGTGAAAACATCATTCCTATTTTATCACCTGGAGGACAAACTTTTCAGGCAGAGCAAACACCCAGGGCCAACTTGTAAAGCAGAGATATACGCCTTTGATTTTTTCAAGAACCAGAAAGGAGGCCAGTGTGGGTTCAGGAACTCAGGAAGGAGAACAGCTACTAGAAAATGAGAACAGAGAGAAAACGGTGGGCGAGGGTTGAAGGAAAAAGACAATTACGTAGCGTTCTACAGGCACACCATTGCAAGCTCACTGGTTTTTATTTGATGTGATGAAAAACCACAGGAGGGCTTCAAGTCCAAGAGCAACTTGATCTGATTTGTGTTCAGAAAGAATGACTTTGTTTCTGCTATTGAGAATTCATACAGCACACTGATGGAACCAAACATCCGAAACTTCTTCCATTCCGATGTGGAATAGAAGCATCTGTGTGTGCAAGGTCAAGAATGATGGGGGAGAGGTATTGTGTGACTATACAGAACCATTATATCCAGATATGTCCAATGTAACAAAAATATTACAGTGGAGGTAAAATTTATCAGCTCATCCTCGTAGACATCAGCATGGGTCCTGTATCATTGTCTTTCTCCTCCTTTACACATTAGCTTAAAGCAACTCGCCAAAATTTACTTTCATCAAATTATACCAAGGAGGTTCTGTTTTTTCTTCTCACCATACCTACACATATTATAATTATAAGGTTCAAAACTATGAGATATAAGAAGGAAGCCCTAACCTGTAATTAAGGTTAAATTTGTTGTTTCATGTCACCCAGATAATCAGTGAAACAGCCAAGATCATGTATATAACAAGAGGTTAAATGTCCCAAAACTCTTTTACTATAGCAAATCACAAATATCGTCTTACCCAACATACAAAAAGTAATCATATGTTCTATATGTGGGACACTGGAATATTAAAGCATATTAAAGTGAAGCAAACTGCTATTTTCCAATTTTCTAATCTTTGCAATATTCTACATAACTGAATTTAGGTAATAATTCTAACACTAAAATTACTTGACTTTTCTCAAAAGGAATTATCTTGCCTCAAATAAGGGAGGACAACCCTAAAAATCAGGAAGTCAAATTCATTTCATTTGAATTTAAATTGTTCCTTGTGGGATTCAAAATTTCCCTCCTAAACAATGAGCAAAGTGGTGGTATTTCATTCTCAAAGGGCCATTGGGTTTACTTTCTGTGCAAATGCCAATTTTTGAGAAACCTCATCAGGTGTTGGCTATCAGCAGAGGCTGCAGCATTATTTTATTACTATTAAAATGTGTGAAACAACTTTAAGTTCTCTACCAAATTTTATTCTACAACTAATAATGCTGTTTTCCACAAGATGTATCAATCATGATGTACAAGGACTGACAATTGAAGTCCGTGACTTCATCCTAGAAAAAGTGCTACATACCTCATTGCTGAATATCATTATAGTCACCTTCAAAGTCCTCCCCTTAGGAAGCTAAGCGCCTAGTCCACCCTTCAAAGCACTTTTGGACTCTTCCTGGAATGGCCATCAGAGCCGTTGTCATATTACCCTTGCTGTCCTGTCTATTTGATCCCGTTTACAGTCATGAGAGATAAAGGTCATTTTAATATCATTTGATAAACTGGTGAACATGTTCCTTAAGAAACCAAATGGCTTCCCAAAACTTACAGTTATTAAGTAGTTGAGAACAGAGTTGAAATAAGGTTGTTAGGCCCTTTTTTATATTCCTCAAACTTTTTATAAGCCAAAATGACTAAAATTTTGCCAAGTAAGATTAAGGTTATAAATATTAGAAGTAATATTACGGTTCCTTAAAAAGCAAAATCCATAATTCTGTTAATTAAACTGGAGTCATGCCCCAATACACAAATGCTATTAGAGCTATATATGCCTAGCAGTAAAAAGTAAACAAGACTATTTTTAAAAGATCATATTTCTAGAATATCAGCACAACCCAAAATGATAGCTTTCAGAGCAACTACATTTCCAACAGCAGAAACTGCATGAACAGTATACTATTCGGAGAAACGCAAGATCCATCCTAATACCTTGCCCACAAGTAACTAGACTTGCAATATAGTCATTTTCAAAACGTAATATTAAATTTAAAAAATTTAAAGCACTTTTTGAGAGAAAAATCAGAAAGAAGGCAAGGCTGAGGAGTAAATGATAATTTATAAGGAATTCTTAGCTCTTCTAACAAAATAAAAAGGTGAAACTGTCAGATCAGGGATTATATTAATATACAGAGAAATGCTCATCCATGCAGTTCTCCCTTCCTATTACCTGTAAGAAAATTTGCATTCGTGTTTGGATTCTTTTCGCCTCTCAGAATTTTACTTGGAGACTTTCTTGGCTTCATCAAGTGAATAAACAGAGAGGAAATGTAAAATATGTTAAATATCATCAAAAGGCTATGTAGTAGGTAAGTCTGCTGCCAAAAGACCATATAATGATTTCCAAAAACAAGCAAATGTTTTGTCTTTTGCATGCACTTATTCGTCTTCATTAGCCTGATTATTGGAACATTTACTACCTAGAATCATAGCCTATGCATGGTGCTCCCCATTGGTTTCCTGTCTTCTCTGTCAAGAGTTGCAAACTGTAAGCACAGGGCATCCACTTTATAGACATGTGTGCTTTGAAGCCATTCACATGTTGGCATTGTCAATGTAGCCATTTAAAGTCAACAGGGGACACACCACCATGTCCACATGCAGTGTGTTTCCTGTAACTACAACGTGTCTCCTGCCGAGCTGTGCATCAATGCAACCCAAGGCAAAAGCACATGGCTGCACTCTTTAATAATTAAACTCAATATAGTACAAGAATGAAGGCATATTGCATATTCATCTAATTTTAATATGCAGACACAAGCTCTATGGCATTATATAAACTTAGAGTTAGAAGAAATCTGGAAAATAACTAAGGTCATGCAAAATAAGATGACATGCAAGTTAGGAAATTGACAATATAATTTGTGATTTTAGAGTAAATAACAGTGCTTTATAGTGAACAAGCCAGCACCCTACTTCAGAAGATTTGTCCAATTCATTGCATTTGACTCGTAAGTCCAAAATTACAAGAGCTCTTCTTTAGATGTATCGTTTGCTATTTTCAATACTACACATATATACATGTCTCAATATAGTCCACATATTGGAAACTCAGAATTTTATTATCTGGTTTTATTCTTGGAAAGGTATCAAAGAAATATTCCTATATGCTCATATTAAAAAAACCTAACACAACAATATAAGAGTTCTAGGGACTTACAGATCTTTTAATGTATATAAGTGCATATTGTATATTTATCTGGACATTGTTGTGTAATCTGTGAATAGTTTTCAGTGGTCACTGAACTGATCACTTTCCCACCTACATGAAATATGGGACAAGAAGCAAGGAACACAATAGATGTAACAACACCAAACCTGAAGATTTGGTGAGTAATAAGATCTTGCTGCAAGTTTCTAATAAACAATAAATTATACTTATATCCTGACCGATTATCCTGATCAATTTTACCAATCAATATTTGAAGTCAAATTAACAAGACTAATTGCAACACTTTTATTTTGATATTTCAATTTGTATGCATCTTGTCTATTTACAGGGTAGAGTGAGTCAACAGAAGCAACGTAGGTGACTCAATAAACACTAGGATCTTCAGGCACCTCTGACATATACACACGTAACCAAGGCTACTTACTGTTGTTCAGTGCCGGTTAGGCATTTCTTTTCTGATAGAGATTCCAAACTTTTCATTGGACTAAAAATCCTGTATAAATTTTTCTTGTTCTTCAAAGCCTTGTCCTCTACAAAGACTTCCCTAATCATGCTCACCGTAATTTCTCTCTTTTACAAACTCTGATAACCTGCATTTTCTATGCACTCCCTGCAAAACCATTTGCATCTGAATATAAATACTTCTCATTTTACAGGCTGTGTTAAGTGATGCCTTTTGTTACTTATGTCCTCCGGTGTGCCCTACACAGTTCTGCACACACAAGGGTCACCCATAAACATTTCTAATTAATTTGTAGATATATACAGTGACATAGTTGAAGTTCATATCTAAAAACTTTTCTTCGAATGTAAAACTTGACATTCTTCAAAATATGTATCTGAACTTAGCCCCCTAAACCTCTTTGCTATTTCAATTATTATAAAATAATTTATTTTTACAGTGAACAGCTATACGTACTCATTATGACTGAGATCCGATGTAGAAAAATATTTTTACTCAAAAAAATAACAAACCGTAAAAACTCTATTACTTTTAAATTTTAATCAGGAAAGATATCCCTTTGGGGCAATGAAAAACACTACACTGATTATGTAGTTCATTGTTGTTTCTGGGACATAGGGCAAGAGCTGGATTAATTTTCAAAACGGTAAGAAAAAAACAAACATATTCAAGCTTGAAGCAACAATAGTAATTCGAATAAAATTAGAAGAATATAACAGGAAGATATAAGCCTCTGGAAAACAATAAGCCAAAGGTGAGACCTATCATAAATTATTCCCAGCAACCCTGGTTAAATGTCTGTTTTCTTATTAGAGGTCACACATTTAAGTTGGCTGACAGTTATAAAGAGCAGAGAGTGAAATAATTGGCTCCCTGACCCATGCCTGTTCTTGCTCCCAGCAAGTCTACATACACATTACAAATCCAGCTAACCTACGCACTTCGTCTGTGGGCTTTCTCATCAGAAAAGTGAAAGCACTTGAGTCACTATGTTGTCATGAACGTCCTACTGGAAAAACAAAACAAAACGAACAAAACAACTTGATTGTGTACTATCACTGAAGCTTAAATATGTGGTTACCATGTATATGAATCCAAGTAATATAAAGGCAAATTCTGTCACGTTAGAAAAATTGTAAGAAAAAGCGTGACAATATTGACTACAACTGATCTTTTGGTGCATAATAAGAGTAAATCAGAAGAGATTATATAAACCTGTCTCCAATATACTTAGCAGATTCCTATTTAACTAGTGGGTTGCTAGCTTTTCCCTATTTTTAAAAATGGAGACTCGGGTTATTAATTTTACTACATTTAATGTGACAATATAAGTCACAATAAGTATTTATTGAATAACTAGCTTGTAAAGCATTAGACTATTAAATTGGTAATGTTTCATATAGTCCAACAATAGTTTTAGTAGTTCTATAAGCTAGATAAATCTTTGTAAAAAATTTTTGGTGAAATACTGTTTCTAATTTTCCAACAAGATACTATGGTAAAATAAAATAAATTGTCATGGTAGAATCAATTTGCTATATAATTTCTAAAATGTTACTCCTAATTTTAATATACCTATCTATTCTGCACTATTAATAAATACTTTAAGAACCAGACATAGTCTATGGTCCATGCCTTGAGTAGCATAAAATAGGAATTATGAGTAAACTATGTTTTAATCTATTACTGTTATATATATCTTATGTCTATCTTTTCAGCTTGTTTTGTTTTGCTGTGGTTTATATTTTGGTAAGGTTAATAGTATGAGAAATTTGCTTTTTAAAAATCCTTCCAATGGTTCTGTCTTAGCTTTCTGAAAGAACCCAATTGGTTGACCTGACCAGAGTTCCAGGAGCCGTCTACACAGATGGTAAAGAAGTGAAAAAATGTGAGAAACTTGGAGGCGACTGAATAATCTTGAAGGGAAATGGAAATGGAAATGAAAATGTCAAACATGAGTCCTAGGTTTCAGGTCTGAGGTGATTTTTACCAATTTGGGGCTTAAAGCACTAGAAGAGAAGTTGTTAGGACACAGACACATTTAGTAGTTTTCAGAACTTTTTGGAGTCTTCATCAACCTGGTGGTCTTTTCTTGGATGATCGGATGGGTAATGTTCTTCTTAAATGACCTACCTACAGTTGACCACCCTGTTAGTAATATAATAAGGGCCTGGAGCAGAGAGTATGTTTCATAAATACCTGTGGCATGAATAAAGAAACAAGAAAAACATCTACATGCAATGCGATCTCTTTAATTGAAGATGCTAAGTGATATCTGTCAACTTAAATCATCACTTATTTCAAAACTTATTATAATACATGTAAACTATTCCACTTTTTAAAGTCACCATTTATAGAGAAATACTCTATAGATGAAATCTCATAGTTGTGGCTTGCATGTTAGAATGGCATCATAAATATTCTCTGAATTAATATAGGTTTTTTTGTGTGTGACAGAAGGACATGGTATTTTGTAAAATGGACTCCTTCTTTCATATCCTATTTTCCAATTTTTCATTTATGTTTATTCTCTTTTAAATGTTTCTTTATAAATGACCAGAACTTAAAATTTACAATTTAATCTTATATAATGAAGAAGTAGTGAACTTGTATTATTCCCTACTTTTATGGGGATGTCTCCAAAATTTCTATTTTAAGAACTGCTAAAGTATAATTTTCAAAATTAAAAACAATTCTCATACAAATATAAATTAAGGTGTGTCAAAAATTTTATTCAATCCATTAATTAATGAGAAAACCTATCAAATGGTAAGTCAGGATCAAGGGTAAATACATATGTATCTATACTCAAGGAAGGCTAAAATAAATTTACAAATGGAAACAAAGCTGGTTAACATTCAACAGGCAAAACACTGCAATTTGGGGACCTATCTTTTCTATAGATAGTAACTTACAAGTGAGCATATAACTTCATAGTGTCTAGACCCTAATTAATAAGAAAATAGCACAGTCAACCACAACTGCATTCTCCTCACTAATAAAATAATCCTAGGACAAGCCAATAAAATTGAAAGAACTTGTAGCTATTTTCTTGCTTTATTTCCAAGGTTGGGTTAATTATAAGTGGGCCCATTGCTTTCTATAAGATTTTAGAAGGTACCATTTAGCAATTTAATGAAATTTTATTGTTTCTAGATAGCTAAGATTTTTTTTTAACATGAATTTATAAAATATCTTTTCTTTTTAATGGATCAAAAGAGATAGGCATTTGGTTTTGCTTTTTTAGTTAATATCGTGATTATCATTCTTTCAGGGCTAAAATAAATCAAAATAATCATGATATGTTGTTTGAGAAATAATTTTGTTTGCTCATATTTTATTTCTAATTTTTAAATACAAGCAAAAGTGATGTCATCTTATAATTTTCATTTTAATTAAATTTTAATAATATGGTTTTTATATTGACATTGCTAGCTTTAGAAAAAGAGTTTGAGAGAGTCACTGCTTTTGCTGATTTCCAGAGGAGATATTTTTGATACCGTATTCATTTTTTTTTTTTTTTAAGTTTTGGTTAAACATGCCTGTAAATTATCTAAAGCTTGTGTCTTGAAAGTGATGAGGCTTGGCTAGCAATCAAATCTCTGTAAAGTTTAGTGGCCTAATTATGTTTAGTCTTTAATGTGAGTAATTTTTAGCTACAATATTCTTGAAATTTTCTCAAGTTCTTGCATATAGTTGTTCACAGTCTTAACTGTCAATAGGTATGTATGTATATATGTATGTGAGTGTGTGTATATGTGGGGTGTAAATGTATACGTGTGTGTTTGTTCTAGTCTTAATTTTATTTCATTGAAATAGTTTTCTGTCCTTTTCTTAGCTTGTGTCATCTTCCTAAATATTGATCTTTTGTATTCTTCTTTCAACTTCAGAGTTTTCCAATATATATTAATTATATTAATTCTATTTATTTTAATTTTAAAAATATATATTATTTTTCAGTTCCCATAGATATTTTTTTCTTTCCCATAGATATCAATTCTTGCTGATATTCTCCATCCATAATCTTTTTACTTTAACTTATAATATTTACTTCACAGTTATATTAAAATTCTGTATATGAAAATTCTGGTCAGTATCTGGAACTCTTGAGGATTTTTTTTTCTATTGCCATTTTTTAAAATTAGATAATTTGTTCCTACTTATAAATATACCTTATAATTTTTACTACACATTGGACTTTTCATACAAAAGGGAAGTGTAGAAGTTTTGTTTCCAGGAAGATTAAGTAGATATATATTTCCCTGTTCATCCAGAAACAAATAAAACCCTGGGTGCTATATACAAAACAAACCCTGGAAGATCCTCAAAGTTGAGAGAAGGAAACAGCTTGGCTCAGGACCACAGAAACCCAAGGAGGAGACTGGGATATGTTCCCTGGGTTTGCTGCTTCTCTTACATATCCCAGACTTGCATCTGAAGAAGCCCAATGAAAGACACACACACACACACACACACACACACACACACACAGGGCTGGAACTGGTCAAAGAAGCAGGAAAGAAGCAGACCAGCAAGTCAGAAAGCTTTTAGATACTAAAACTTCTATTCCTACCAAACACTGCAGAATAGTTGTAGGTACATCTACACCAACAAAGGCCAAGAGGATTCCTACATGTCGGCCCTCTACGGGCTGATTGGTACCTGAGAAAGTCATGTAGGGAGCCAGGACCTTCTTCCTCACCAGGTGGTCACTGGGACCCCCACTGGGGTCACTGGAAACCACATAGAGAGCTTGGGTTTCCATTCCCACTTGTATCTCCCCACAGGGTTGGGAGACAAGGAGGCCAAGTGGAAAGCTGACATCACTATAGCCCAGAAGTAACAGGCACGCAGTCCAGCAGTGTGAGAGGAAGTCGTATGTGGAGCAGTAGTGAGGCATGTCTTCTCTTCTGAGTCAGGGGATCCCTGTTGGAGCTTTAGGGAGAGCCAGACCCCTCACACCTGCTCAGCAGTAATGAGGAGCGGTCCCTTCAGAGATAAGCAGGAGCAGAATAGGAATCTAAACTTCTGCCTTGCCAGCACCCCCATCCTTGTCTCTGTGGGAGCAGTGTTAGAAAAAGCCAACTAATTCATTAGATTTAATAAGATTAGGAGTCTCACAGTACAATACCAAAATGTCCAGGTTTGCACTGAAAACCACTTGTCACACTAAAAACCAGGGAGGCAGCAAACCACATGAAGAGTCAATCTATATATGCCAACACTGAAATGATAGAGGTTAGAATTATCTCAGAAAGATTTTACAGTCGCCATTGTAAAAATGCTTCCATGCGTCTCTGCAAACACACTTGAAACCAATCAAGTGATTGACAGTCTCAGCAAAGAAATAGTCTTAGCAAATAAATGAAAGATTAAAAAGAAAATCAAATGGAAAGTTTAGAACTGAAAAATAAAAAAAACAAAATTAAAAAACAAACAAATCTCGATAGATGAATTCAACAATAGAACAGTGGTCATAGAGGAAAAAATCAGTGAATTTAAAGAAAGAGCAGGGGAAGCCGGGATGGCTCAGTGGGTTAAGCGCTCACTTTGCAGCACCGAGGACCAGGATCGAATCCCGGCAACGGCCCGTGTGGAACCATATGCTGAACTGGGAGCTCCCCCAGTTCAGTTCTCTCTCTGTATCTCTCTCTCTCTCTCTCTTTCTCTCTCTGTCAAAAACAAACAAACAAACAAACAAACAAACAAACAAATAAATAAATAAAAAGAAAAAGCAATAGGTATTACCCAATCTGAACAACAGAGAAAAAATTAAATAAATAAATAAAGAGCCACAGGAAAATGTAAAACAAACAAACCCACAAAAACCATCATTTGTGTCATCAGAATCCCAGCAGAAAAGAGAAGCAGGGCATGACTGAGAAGTATTTAATGAATGATGACTGAAAACTTTCCAAGTTTTGAAGTTTTGCAAACTACGTATATATAGCAACATCCTCCAGATCTCCACATACCCCCATCAGAATAAACTCAAACAAATTCACACCACAAAATCATAGTCAAACTGTGAAAACTAGACACAAAGAAAAGATTAAGGAAGCAGCATGATAAAAAAGAAGAGAAAAAAAAAAGCTCCCCAATAGTGGAAAAACAACTCAAATGACAGGTGATTTCTCATGAGAAACAACAAATACCAGAACTAAGTGACAGAACATTTTTCAATGTCTGATAGAAAAGAACTGTTAACTGAGGACCCTCTGCCCACAGAAAATATCCTCAAGAATAGAGGGAAAATAATGGGATCCCCTTCGTTTTCATGGCTGCATGATATTCCAAGATATGATATCACCTCTTCATTATCCATTCATCCACTGACAGACACTTAGGTTGCTCTCATATCCGGGGCATCGTGAATAATGATGCAACAACCACAGGAGTGCAGATGTCTCCTTGATATCCTGTTTTCTGGTTTTCGTTTAGTTTTGTTCTGTGTTTTCGAGAATGTCATGTAACTGAAATTAAAGACAAGCTGATTTTTTGAAAATAAACATATACCTTACATTAATTCTTGGTCAAAACTCCAAGAAAAGTCCCTCCTTCAAAGTTTCAGATAAAGATTTAAATTACTTTTAAATTAACAAAAGTTCACAATTTTGAACAATATTAGTATTCGGAATAGTACTTACAATCTTTTCAAATGTTTTAAAGTTTTCAACACCAGGTAGCATCAAATATTAATTAAACTAAGGCTCATCAAAATAGCCGTCCTGCCCATCGATCGATTGGGGAAAACACTTCGCTTGACCTCCCCTGATTGTGCAACAACGCTAGCCTCTCACTGCCCGCTAGTGTGGGAAGTTTACAGACGCCTAAGCCCAGCCAACCCTGGTCTCAGTTTTGCCTTTGCTTTCCAGCTTCTGAATTTACCTGCCAGGTGACTGGCATAGATGACATGCTTAACGTGTCATGACATAAGTCTCAAAGCATGTGGCATATAATCTGTAGTCTCAAAGCGTGTGGCAAATAATCTGTAGTCTCAAAGCGTGTGACAAATAATCTGTAAATCACTGGAAGAATTCCCACTCATGTTGAAATTTGCTCTGCTACTTCCAGTTCATTTCCCTAGTGCTCAAATCTATCACTAGGGAAAATGATATTTAAAAAATACCACTGGAGAAGCCGGGATGGCTCAGTGGGTTAAGCGCTCACTTTGCAGCACCGGGACCGAGGATCGAATCCCGGCCCCGGCCCGTGCGGACCCATATGCTGAACTGGGAGCTCCCCCAGTTTAGTTCTCTCTCTGTCTCTGTCTCTGTATCTCTCTCTGTCTCTCTGTCAAAATAAAAAAATAAAAAAATATATATATAAAAAAAAAAAAGAAAGAAAATGTTTAAAAAATACCACTAGCTTTGAAGACCAGGTAGTATTGTCAAGATTTTTAAGGCTTAGTAGATTCAGAATATATGCAAAGCTTGAGAATAGTCACTAACATCACCTCTGTCCACAGTAACATTCAGGACCATCTGAACACGTACTAGACTATGCTTGTTTGTATCATCCAAGAAGCAGATACCAAAATAGAATTAGAAATTTGTTGGACAATTTTAGAAATTACTTCAATTGCTTTCTGACATGGATTGCGATGTATAATTATTTCTTATAAGAAAATATCCCATTGCTGAATGTTGAAATTCCTTCCAAAGTTTCTCTGTCATAGAGTTGTCAGATTAAGAAAATAAAATTATAGGATGCTCAGTTAAATTAGAACTACAGATAAACAAAAAAGATTTTTTTGTTTAACTATATTTTAAGCAATATTTCTCTTTCTGAAATTACAAGACTTTGTGAATGTGTTAAGCATGTTTCACTGGTAATTAAATGGTACATGGTACAAGAATATGAATATTCTAGAGTCAAGAACAGATTGGGTTTAAAAGCACAATCAGAGATGGTTTTCTTTTTGATCCATCTCTCTCTACATATTACAGTTTCTACTTAAATATACGTGTATTTCTTTCCTCTATATCAAGGTAAAATGCTGTAACTGATAAATGTTGGCATATTATTTGGTATAGAATACACAATAATACATGTGTATCAAAGAAACAAAGTAAGAACATTTTGGTCTTTAATACTTAACTTAAGGTTCTAATTTCATTCTTTCATAATTACATGAAAAAGAAAATTCAGTTATCGGCTCTAATTTCAATAACTTGCAATAAAAATGTTTTAAAAGGCTAAAACATTGACAGACATCTATAATTTAACATGATAATTTGCCTTCAGTTTCTCAAGGATTACATTTTATATGGAAAATCAGAGCACTATCAGACCAGGTTTTCATATCATTTGAAATTAAGTTTCTAACTTCAGCTTTGTATCTTCAAAGATGCTTGAAGGTCTCAATGCACTTGGAGAACTAATTAGACATATTGGGAAGTGAGAATCTTTGTAAATTTTTTACTTTTGAAAACCCAGAAATATCCTAAGGATGGCCATGGAGATTTCTTTCAAAATTTATATGATAATTAGTCTGCTTAGTGTTGAAAATGAAAAGTTTACCAAAAGTTGATGGTATCCTATAAGCCTGAACTGGCAATACCAAGACAGGCAGTCTAGTTCTAAATATTTGTTTTCATCTCTGTTTTTGGGTGCATGATAGATCCATGCAGTTCCCTTGATTTCTCACCCTCAAACTCAAAACTAACTATTTTCAATGAATCTGACAAAATTACAGTTCAGTAGACACATACTCATACATGGGCCATGAAATATGTGAGAATTATGTATATTTTTTGCATGTGTAGCATTGTATGGAGTCCTGTTTTATATTTCCACTAACTTCAGAATTGAACAATTTTTTTGTATATAAAAATAATAATTTATTCGGTTGAGGGCCTAATGTACTTTCACAAATTAAGTTTATATACATTATCCTTGAAATCTATAAAAATAGTGCCTGTGTTTGGTTCATGATCATGACTCCAAGTTTAATGTATTAATACTTTAAAGTATCTTAAAAGAATAAAAGAAATGGAATAAACTCAATGAATTTAGGATTATAAATGTCTAATG
>PVKE010027025.1:0-21887 GCA_004027555.1 Craseonycteris thonglongyai
GCAGAGTGCTGTTACCCAAAGTGTGGAGAATAGATGCAAATCAGGCCAACCCATGGTGGGATCGTAAGGAAAGATACCAGCCCTGCAGCCTGCAGGTTTCCATGTGTATCAGAAAGTCAGTTATATTTATAAGCACCCCTGTGTGCAGAGCACTCTACTAACAGCCTTAAGTGTACAATGTATTAAGACATGGTCTCTCTTCTGTTTTCTGAACTTGAGGAAGACAAAGCTAGTCACGTAAGTTAAATGTCATATTAGACTTCTAACCCTGTATGGACACATTTTAATGTCCCCAAACCAATGTTCTAAGTGGGTGCATGTCCATGGGCCCAGCAGACCCAGATTAAAACCATTTTGTGAAAATGAAATCTGTTGCCTAATACATACTCTTTTGCCCTCTCTTCTTACTTATAGTGGGAATGTTATCATAGAGACAAAGTTTTTTGACGACGATCTTCTTGTAAGCACATCCAGAGTGAGACTTTTCTACGTTTGAGAGAAGAATGTATGTGCATTTCAAGAATTTGGGTTTTTTGGAGGGAAGGAGGAAACTGTTTACTTATTTCCTCTACACATTTGCTTTTTGACACTTCCATCCCTAATTCCCTCTACAACAAAACCCACCTGAAGGCCACCAGGGGACCAGCTCTGTATAGGTAACCAGATGGCTTTTTTCCCTTAGGCTGCCATCTTCCACTGACCAGACTTAACTCCCACCTCAGACCAGGGCAAAGGGCGTGCCTCAAATCCTCCCCGGGGTTAACACGGGGACAAACACATACCATGAGCTGATGCTGTTCCTGTCACCCTCCCTGCCACCTCCTGCAGGGGACATACCTTCCTTTGGTCCCTGGTTTTGGAAAAATTTATGTTCTTGACCCATGTTTAGTTTTTTCCTACCATTTCTATTTCATACATTCTCATACATTTAACTTGTAAAATAGTCTGTGTTATTATTATTACATAATGAATTGAAACATATGAATTAAAATATTCCTACAGTCTTCAGCATGGCACTGCTTTCATCTCTCCTTTCTCTGGAACGTGACCCTGGCTCCCATGATGGTAAAGAAGACATTTGTCAGCCACAGGGTCACAACTGTACTGTACTCCAGATACTGACTGAGAGCATGTACTTGAACAGGACCTACCACTTTAACATTTGGCTTTTAGACATGATATTTAGAGGTACTCTTCCACAACATACATGCGCCCTTTGTTGTTGTTTTTAACATTTTTTGTACCTTTATAATGTGCATTTTTTTCAAAGGGTTTCCAGGAAGGGTAGAAGTGCTAAGCTGGTAGGGACTCAAATTCCTAAGTGAGAAAAGAGAAGCTACAAAATGAAGAAAAGGTCTCCCTGAAGTTAACTGGGCACTGGGACAGCATCTGGGGTGGGGTGGAGTGCTCCATCAAAGTGACTATTACATCTGCACTGCTTTCAAGTCGGGCATGAGAAAAAAATAAAAGGGGTTCTTTTTTAGGAACTTACCCTTGAGCTACCAGTAGCCTTCACTGTCCTTTATAAAATACCAATACTTAAAAGTTTTTTGGCTCCTGAAATAGTAAGATCTGAGGCTAGCAGAGAGGAGAATACACCAAGAGACAGGCCCTCTTTGGTGTAGCCCCTGCTCCCAGTTTCTGTTCTCCTGCCTGTTAGAAGGGACTGTTTGCATATATAGATGGGGAGGAAAAGCAGTACATTGTTAGTATATTATCACCATCTTTCAATGACAGTTCTGTTCTTCACATTAGATCTATTGTCTTTAAAGACTAATTTTTAATTGCCAAAGATTGGGTTAAAAAAAAAAAAGTGAGGAAGCTGGGATGGCTTAGCATGCTGGGTGCTCACTTTGCAGCCCCAAGGTCAGAGGGTCAGGTCAGCCCTGGCCCATGTGGACCCATGTGCTGATCTGGGGTATGCTTCCCATGTGGGAGGCCCCCAGTTCGGTTCTCACTAGGGGTGTGCCTCCCATGAAGGAGGCCCCCAACCTGGTTCCAACTGTGTGGAACAAAACCATGTGGAGAGCTGATGGCATACAACTGTGGAGACTGCTCTAGGCTCTCTCCCTTCTCTCTGTCTTTCTCTGTCTCTGTCAAAAACAATAAAATTAATCTTTTTTAAAAAAGGCAAGGTAAAAATGAGTCAGGATTTCCTTTTGCTTTCTGAAAATGCCATCTCTTCTGAGTGAACCCGTCTTTTTTCCTTTTCCTGAACCATATCTTCTCCCCAGAATTCCATCAGAGAAGGCAGTCTGGGGACTGGACACATTCTAATGGAGAAAGGACTTCCCAGCGAATGCTGTTCCACCTGCTTAGAGCCTCCTTCACTGCCCTTCTCCCATCACCCATCCAGCCAAAACTGTCAGGGGAACACCCTTCCTTGGTAGCTGCTCTGAGAAAAACAAAAAGAATTACATAGCCCAGTCATTCTCAGAAACTAACTGGTTAGAGAACTTGAAATTTTATTTTACTGTTTTGTTATTACAGAGGTTGATCATGCTACATTGTTGACTCTACATATCATTTATTTGGGACCCAGCCCTTGGCCAGAATTAGAATCCAAATCATCTCTTCCAACAGATATCTGCCAACTTTTAATTGGCTTATATTTAGCAACAGTCTACAATTCATTTGGTACAATTAGCCTAAGGTTGCAATCAATTTTCCTTGTAGAGTTTACATTTCCTTAAAAGTAGGAATTTTATGATATTGAAATGGTTTTATGACCATAGTGATCCTCAGACCTTTCCAGGCCCAAATGATACTGTTAATGGCACTGAATTCTGGGACGTCGGTTGTGGATTTGGGAGGAGGCATATGATCATTTGCTGAACTAAAGAGATGATAAAAGGATTCTTTTGGGTTCAGAGTTCAGAAGTAAGTGGTCAGTACCCATTTGATGCTACAAGAGATCGTGATGTGTTTCCTCATATGAGGAAAATGCCCACAGGCACCTCCTTGGCCTCCATGGAGAGGCAGGTAGCCACTGGGAGTGCCACATCCAATGCGTTCATTGCAGGGAGGCCGGGACAGCTCAGCAGGTTGAGCACTTGCCTTGCCACCTTGAGGTCCGGGGATGGAATCCCAGCCCAGCCTGTGCAAACTCATGCTGAACTAGAGCACGGCTCCCATGCGGGAGGCCCCCAGTTCAGTTCCTGCCCCACACGGCTCCACATCCACCTGTGTGGAATGAAACTATGTCAAAACTAATGGTGTACATACTATGGAGACAGCTCTGGGCCCTCCCCCTTCTCTCTGTCTCTCTCTTTAAATAAATCTTTAAAAAATAATAAAAATTAAAAGTTAATTGCATAACAAGAGACTAACCATTTCAAGTTAAGTCCCTGTTTGTGATTTTGACAGACCCCTCTGCAGAGCAGGAAATTAGTAAAACAGCCGCCCACCTAATAATGGGGCCCATTGGATGCCAAGGTCAGGACATGTTCTCTTTAAAATGGATTGAGACCACATTATCTCCAAGGAAAGGAATGAGCAGCTGCTGGGTAGAGGTGCTCACTGAAAGCTTGACTAATAGAGGATCCTCAAAGCTCTCCAGGCACAATGTTGACAAAAGGATCAGAATTGTAGACTCCACTGTCACCTCCCCCAAGGGACTGGAAGCCACCCTTCCTCAGCACTTTCAAGACTAGGTGACTGCCCAGCAAGCCATGGCCCTGAGCTCTAGTGGAAACCACAGAAGTCAGACTTGGGACATTTTTGGGGGACTGGAGAGAAGACCCAGAGGATAACTATGTGAGAAGGGGTAGAAGTTTTCCTAAGATACAGAATGGAGTGAGTGGCAGATGAATTTCTAGGTCCAAAAAGTAATTTTTTGGATCTTGATACATAGCATCTTTCCAGAAAGATTTGTACCAGTATCTACCCATTGCTATCCCACCTACTGACACTAATCACCTCCTGAGCTGTGTTGACAAGGAGCCCCACTGTGAACACAGGCCCGTGCAGGGTTCTAAGAGCCAGATTGTAGAACTGGTTCCCAAAAGAATCCTTTCCCATCCTCTCTTTAGTTCAGCAAATATGTCCTGAGTCCTAGGCAGGGTCCTTATTGTGCAAGTTCAGCTTTTTCTGGGCACTAATGTCCAATATAATAAAAAGACTTTCTATGAAAAAGAACCAGGTCAACTAAATTTGGGATGAGCTGCAGGTAAAACCTTCCTCTTGGAGACTCCTCAGTATATCAAAGACCCAGTGAGTTCTGCAGACTGAAAGTCCTTTAAACATTGCTTACCCCAGCACGTCACCAAACAGGATGGCTCTCAGCCACAGGCACACCTCTAGACAGACAGAGTTAGGAGGTGCCAGGCTACATGAAGATGGGGGGTCTCACCCCTTAGCCAGGAGCCTCAGAGCAATCAAGTTAGTTCAATGAGACTAGGAGGCATGGGTGGGAACATTGGGAATTCAGTAGACCAGTGATCACTGCATACTGGGCAAGAGGGAAAAGGGGCTCTAGGTAGGGTATACAAGATGGGCATCTCAGACACCCTGAGCCATTCCCCACAGCCTGGCTGGGAATGATTCAAGCTGTACTCTGTGAGCCTGTTGAGAGATGGACCACAAGCATCGCAACCTCTTCTGAAGCTGATTTGCCTTTCTTCTCTGATCCCGCTTCACCTGGACACAGTCACAGAGAAGGGAGTCCCCACACGGCTACAGTCCTCCCCTGTCAAGTTGTCTCTGTTCATGGAGGTCTGGTTGGCCTTGGAGCCTGGACCCCTATGTTCTCCTGTTGACTAATGTGTCTCAGTTATGGAGACAGGAAACCCAACCTGAACCAGCCTGAGTTAGAAGGAAATTTACTGACTTGAACTTGAGGTTCCTCTGTCTTGTAACTCAGCTCTGCTATCTGTGTGGGCTGCAGCCCCAGCCTCTCAGCTGCCTAAGTTCAGGTCCCCAGAGGGACAAAACCAAATGTTTCTTCCCCAGCAACTCAATCAAAAACCCCAGGGCTAACTATGATTGCATCAATGTGGATCAAGTGTCAGCCCCAAGCTAATCAGTATGGAGGTGGGGGGGAGGGGGTCACTCAGGGCACTGGTGGGCCAGGACCAAGCCACAGGTTCTGCCCCTGGGCTTAATTGAGAGTGGCGGGGGGGAGGAAGTTCTCCAGGAGGAAAACTGGACACTTTCAGGGGACTGGTGCCAAGAGTAGGGTGAAGAGATGGCGGCTGGTGTCAAACAACAGCTGTCCCTGGTACCTTCTGGAATCCTCACCAGTAGCTCATTGCTGCAAGGGATCAGCTCCCTGCAGCGAGCCTTACAGCCAGTCCCCCCCCCCCCCCCATGGGTGCATGTGAAATGAGGTTGTCTCAAGTGACCACCTGCTGTGTATTGTTGCTGTGGGCAGCAGACTTGACAGCCGTGCGGGCGCAGCCTCCAAGCTGCTTCCCTTGACTGTGCTCAGGACTTTGCAGAATTCAGCCCAGCCACTGGGCTAGGCCTTGGCCATAACTCATGCATATCATTCACCCAGTCAGTACTCGAGCTCAGCGTCCCCAGTGGTCTTAGAATGTTTCAGCCGAGTTTCCTCATTTGAACTTTCATTACCTCTGAGCTCACCTCAGACCCTGTGAACACAGGTGAGGTCTCCAGAGGCGAGGGCCTCGGGACAGCCCTGCTCCCTTCCCTCGCTGTCCTGGGCTTGGAGCTGGGGGAGGACAAGGAGCCACACTGCAAAATGGGACTCCTCCAAGTAAAGCTGGGACCAGGGTTTCTATCCCCATGAAGTAGCGTCTGAAGGGGGCTGTGGAGTAGCCAGGGCCCTGAGGCAGGTAGGGCTGACCTGCACGTAGGACAGGACGTCTGGCAGAAGCAGGCTGGGCATCAGGGCCTTGGAGGGACTAGGATCTAGGAGGCCTTTGGACCCCTGTGCCAGCACTGGTAGCGGACAGTCAGCACCAGGTCCTGATTCTCAGGCCTGGGTAGCCTGGCAGGCAGCTCCAGCAGTGCAGCTGTGTGTCCTGGCCCCTCGCCCCTAATTCCAGGCCACCTTAGGTCCTGGGGCTATACTCAGGGAAGCAGCTACTGTGAGGAGTCCAGGGCCCAGAGATGACCAAGAGGTGGGCCTGCTCTAGGAGGGCACTGTGTGCACCAAGCATTTAAGCAGAGCTAAGCAAGGGGGAGACCAGGGGGCCAGACTCAGGGATGGCCAGTGACAGAGGAGCCGACCCTGGCTTCAGCTTTGGGGTAGCCTGGGGTCTCCCAGGAAAAGGACCAGGCCCCTGGTATGGGCCATCTGCTGGCCAAAGGGAACGCTTGGGAAATGATGGACAAGTCTGAGGTTTCAGCAACAGCGATGGAAGAAGGTCTTGGGGGCGGGGGGGATGGCTAAGGGCTCTTAAAGCAGAATCTGTGATCCCATTGCAGTTCTTCTATGGCCACCAGAGGGCACCCATTCCTTGCAAATCTTCCAATTTGGGCTCTTCAGGCATCCCTGCCCTTGCACTTAGAAGGGACTTTGGGAGTATTAGGGTGACCAGACGTCCCGATTTTTAACAATTTGTCTTGTGTCCCACCACGTTTTTAAAAAGTCCCGATTTTTGGAAAGAATGCCCGACAAGCTAGGGAACGGCGGGAGATAGACCCAATTTTTAATCAAGAACCCCCTCCCCTCCCCTGTCAATGGTGTCCCGCTTTACCAATGTTAAAATCTGGTCACCTTAGTAGGTAGGATCTAACGCTGGAAGCTGAGGACAGGCCCCCAGGCAGTGGTTAATCATGTGCCAGGCTCAGAACTAGAGGAGAGTAGATTCTGCTGAAAGCAGCAAGAGCTGTTCCAGGCCAAGCTTTTGGTGGGGTGATGGGCGTGTGGCTGCGACAGAGGATGAGGGAGCTCAGTGCAGATGTGGAACCCCAAGAGGCAGGCCTGGGCTCTGGCTCATGCTTCCTGCTATTACTCTTGTGCAGAGAAGGTTGAGGCCCAGAGCAGGGTTCAGTTCCTTGCACCATATTAACTGCCATGTCTGGGTCTGAATGGGGCTGCTTCTCACCTCTGTGGGTTTTGGGGATATAGTTCTGAGCAGGGCTGCAGCCTGAGGGAGCTGAGTTAGACCTGATCCCGGCTCCATGTGTTGCCTGCTATGTGGCTTTCCCAACCCTCCTGCCCTAAGAGAATCCGTGGGCTCCAGGCCTTGGGAACTGTGCAGGACAGAGCATCCGGCCGGTCTTGCCTGAGAAGCCAGTGGCACAGCCTGTGAGGGAGGTGTGTAGGGTGGGCACACAAGGTTAGCAGGTCCCTCCTACCAAAACCTCAATCTGACACTGACCCTGGCTACAGTATGGGGGCAGCTTAATGGGAGATGGTGTTCTAGGGCCTGAGGGGCCCACTGAGGACAATGGCTAGCTAAGCTCTAGCCCCTGTGAAGGGCAAGCCTTTCCCAGAACACAGGTGTCTGGCAGAAACCACAAATGTGATGGAGACAGTGTGCATGGTGTTCAGCCACCAGATATCCTGCTGTGTCGGGATGAGGAGCCTCGTCCCTCCTGCTCTTTTGTTTCTCTGGAGCTTAAGGTGCCTGACACAGCAAGAGCATTTGGTACATATGTGAACCAGTGAATGAATGAATGAACAAGTAAATGGGGTGAACAGAATACTACATGTAGGGAAGTGTGTTCAACAAGAAGTGGCCCATGAACTCAGTGGGCGACAGCCACAGTAGGTAAATACATAAACTCACATTGTAGGACTTGCTGTGTCACCAAGGGAGAACTGGAGCACCTTAGAGTGGAGACCCGGGAAGGACTCTGGGGAGGCAACAGTGCTGAGACCCGCCATGGAGCCAGTCATACGAAGTCTGGGAGTCAGACTTTCCTGTGGCAGGAACAGCAAGTGCAAAGGCCCTGAGGGAGGACCAAGCTTGCCGTAGACACAAGGAGGCTGATGTAGCTGGTGAACAGGGGAGGCAAGACACAGGGCAAGCAGAGAACGAGGCACCCCCGGGGTGTTTATAGAGGGACAGCGCCCAGCAGGTACGCTTCCTGGTGTGACTTGTCTCTTCTTGCTCTACCCTTGCTCTGGTTCTTTTCCTCACCTGGGTTACCCTGGCCCAGTCCAGGCCTCTCCTGCCCTCCAGACCCGAGCACCTTAAACACAAGGCCACCATGTGGGCTCCAAACCTTCATCTCTGGTCGCTTCCCTGTGGCAAACGGCTCTTTCCTGAGCTCAAGGGCTCAGGACAGGGCCTGGGGGATCCTTTATGGAAACTGCCTTCAACATCCAATCCATCCCCCGAGTCTTGATGCTTTATCCTGTGATGTCTTAAATACACTTGCTTCTCTCCTTAACATCTCCCCTTAACTTCCCAGCCCCATCAACTCCCCCACCCCCACCTTACAGATGCCACTTCAGTGTTTTCCAGGGCGTGTTCCTCCTTCCCCTGATCCCAAGTACTGGCCCAGGCTGTGCCTGTCCCTGGCTGCCCTTTGCCGAGCCCCAGCACCTCCTGCATGGGGCCTGCCCAGGTACTGCTCCTCCCCCCACCCTTCTCATCCTCCTAGCCTGGCCTGCCCAGTCTCTGCCTCAATGCTACCTCCCCAGGGAAGCCCTCCCTGCTGTCAGGTTTCCGTGTCTGGCCCAGGATAGATTGCTCCTAGATGGGATGCCTGGGTTAACATTTGCTCCCTACCCCGAACCCACCCCCACAAGAACCAAGACAAATGACTCACTTAAGGCAAATGATGAGGACTTGAGGAAGAGAGGAAGGCAGGGAGGGGGCTGGGGTATGGATGAAATACCCGTCTATCAATATCGAGAGGTCAATATCGAGAGGTCGAGGTCCCAGATCTGTATTGATAGAGCAGCGCGCCACCCCCACCCCATCAACTCCGTGAAGCAAGGAACCTCCACTTGGTCAGTGTTGACGGGGTATGGTGGGTAGTAAGGGTGCATGGCTTTTTGGTCCCCACCCCCCTCCTTTGCCCACAGCCACCCCTATTCAAAGTATAAACTCAAAAAACTCCAGACTGAGGGGAGGTCTGTTCCACCCCTTCTGACCCACTTTCCTCACACCCATGATCATCTCACTTGGACCCACCAGAGATGAACTCGGAAAAGACAAAGGAGGCCCAGGGTTGTTCATCTGGTAGTGGCAGTCGGGATGAGGACCCACATCTTTAAGTTTAGTGGCAAACAGACCTCTCACAGTGGGTCCTGCAAACGCCCCCTTTAAGAAATCCACCCATTACCTGAACCTCCACAAGTGGGAGATCAACACTCCATAACCCCCCTGGGGAATAGGCACAACCATCTCACTGAGGATGTTTGCAGGGAGCTTCTGCCAATGAAGCTCATCTGTGGACCCCATGCAGTTCCTAATGGGCTTTCACCTCTCCCGAGAGCTCACCTTGAGTCAGTTACCATTGTTCACAACCTGTCTGAAAGTCAAAATGGCCATGTATCACCCCCAACTGTGCTCTTTGAGCAGGGTGGCCTGTCAGACTAATAACCAAGGTGTTTCCACAGGTCAGAGTTGGAGGAATGAAGGGAGCCCTAAGGGATAAGGTGCCACATACCACCACCAGGGGGAGCCCCTTCAGGGTTGAGCTAATCCAGTGAGGTCTGCAGATTCAGTCCAGCGCTGCAGCCAGACATGACCCGTTCTTCTCATGCCTGAGGCTGTGGACACCTTTTAGGACACACCCAGGTCCACTTGACATCCAATGTGATGTGGTCCCAGGAAAGGTTCTAGGTACTATCTGTGGGCCAACCTGGTAAGCAGCTCCCTTCAGCCCCTCACTCCTGTGCCTTTCCACCAGGTAGCTGCCCAAAGGGCACACCCATCCCCTCCCAAACTGTTCCTACCTACCCAGATATAACCCAGCTGGGCCCGGGTTCAAGATCATCCCCTTTGCCCACTCCTCCCAGGTTTCAAAAACCAGGCTCGAGACAGCTTTGTTAGAACAACTCAGCAAAATAAAATTCCGGTTTATTGTTGGACAACAATTGTTTCACACATACATCAAACAGGCCAAAAAAAAAATAAACAGCAACTTCATAGACAAAAAAAGGAAAAAAAAAAACCTTTTATCTTTGGCCTTTTTAACCATCTCATACAAACCAACTACTTATAGTACAGCTAAGTACATACACAAAAAGTTACTGGAATGCTCGGAATAAGATTGTTTTTTGTTGTTGTTTTTGCTTTTTTTACAAGGTTTTTTTTCTCCTTTGAGATTATAATGAACATGGTCACACCACAAGTAAAGTCAGAAGTAGGACAGAGAACGCTCCAAAGGCTGGTTTGGTCATCCCGATATCATTAAAAATGGCTGACCCCTAACAATATGTACAAAAATATAAAATGTAAATAAAAAATACAAACAAATTTTCCTTTTAAAGTACTTTTAAGAAAAAAAGCAGGGCCTTGGACATTTGGTTTTTTCCTCCCCTGTTGCAAATTCATGTTGTGGTTTTGGTTGTATGGTGGAGAGCGTGTGTCATCTGCGGGTGGCACTGCCCGGGGTGGGCGGGCGGGACTCTCTACTCGAAGGTGACCACGTTTAGATTCTGAGACGGGAAGTGGAAGGTGAATAGGTCACGGCGGCTTTTTTTTTTTTTTTTTAAGTTTAACTTTTCCTTTTTTTGCTGTCTAGTCATCTTCATCAGTCTTCTGCTTCTTGGTGTCAACATCGTCATCCTGGGCAGGGAAAGACTGTCAAGGTCCCATCCAACCCACTGCCCCCCGCCAATTGCCTCAGCTCCTGCTGGCTGCCAGCTCTAGGATTCCAGAGCTCTAAGAAGCTGGGTACATGTTCCTTCCTGTTCCTGCTCAAACTGAGGAGCCACTCAGGAACATGCAACACACACCCCAAATACAGCTGAGTTCCGTCAGCCCCTCCAGCTACAGTTACAGTGGTGGCCTCAGACCCCAAACCCCCTCCTCCTTCGCCCAGGCCAGAACCCACCTCATCATCTTCAGCTGCCCGTTTGCCCGTAGCTGCCTCAGCCTCCTCATCTTCATCTCCTTCCTCTTCCTCACCTGGAGAATTAAACCCCGGGTAAACCACACTGCCTTCTTTAGCCTACCAGAGAGGGCCTTGGGTCCCCTCAACTCAGTGGCAGCCAGAGTAGGGAAAGGAGAGAAGGGACTGCAGTTTTAGGTACTGACTCAGTAAGATTTGACAAGGTGACAGACATGTCCCTGGATCTGTACAATACCTAACTAGGCGGCTGGGGTACACACACATGGGCATGCCTGCCCATATAGGCACTTATCTTGGGGGTGGGGAAAGAGGACCCAAGGGCCCAAGCAGCTGCATCCAGAGAAGTTACACCCACAGATCAGTGAGGAGGGAACTCTCCAGCAGGACTAGTGTGTACGGTACAGCTTCCTATCACCAGCATAAAAATAGGTCCTGGCTCCACAGGTACAGGTCCCCACACTGGAAGCCCAACACCTACCGCGCCAGAGGACAGGGAAAGGTGTGTGCCCCCACCCCCAAAAGGGGAGACAGACGAAGCTACTCACCATCACCTTCCTCCTCCTCCTCCTCTTCCTCCCCGCCTTCTTCCTCTTCTTCATCTACCTCATTGTCAGCCTCCTGCTCCCCATTTTCCTCATTCTCCTCAACAGAAAACATACCAGGTTATTAACAAAGACCGCATCACTCCTCTCCTGTCCCTGCTTCCAAACCCTGCCCAATGCTTCTAACAGCCTCAAACCCATGAATTGCCACCAGGTGACTTTTGCCACAAGAACTGCCCAAGGGCTCAGCCTTCTCTCCCACCCAAAATCATCATAGGAAGAGAACTTTTCTGGCCAGGAACTGCTAGGTCATGAGCAGGGGTGTCCAATACTTTGGCTTCCCTGGGCCACAAGGAAGAATTGTCTTGGACCACTCATAACACACTAACACGAACAATAGCTGATGAGCTTAATAAAAAGAAAAAAAGTCTGTTTTAAGAAAGTTTATGAATGTGTTGGTCAGCATTCAAAGCAGCCCTGGGCCACAGATTAGACAAGCTTGGTCATGAAGAGCAAGGTGGACACTCACAGCGTTCCCATTAGCAGGTGCGTCTCTTCCATTCTCTGCCTCCTCCACAACTTCCTTCTTCTCCTTCAAGTCCTTCAAAATGGAAGAAGGAACTAGTAAGTCTTTTAAGAAACCGAAGGCTGGCAAACAGGGCTGAGGGATAACAGGTGTATATATATGTAGTGCTAATTGGGTGTCTAAAGTTAAAAGAGCCACATTACACATGAAACCGGTGAAAGGAAAGGCTACAAGAATAAGGAGTGTGCCTGTGGTCAGGACATACATCATCTGATTATCCCAGTCCTTATAGAAAGACTCTTAAAAGGCCATGTGGCACCACAGCCCCAAACCCGTCTGCCCGGCCAGACGGGCCCAGAACACTTCACTCACTCACACACACCCACCAGACTTGTTTCCAACCAGCGGGGGAGCTCCACCTCTCACAAATCCTTCTGGGATGGCAGCAGGTATGTGCCATAAATAAGTAAGGCAAAGAAGGGAGGGCCTTACTGCAGGGAGAACTCCCGTGGGTGGACTAGCCAGGGAAGAGAGCTAACAAGCAGAACTGGGGAGGCTGCTTCACCAGCCAGAGTCCTCTAACGCCAGAGCTCCAAGGCCAAACCCATGGAAGTGCAGGGCCTCGCAAGCTCAGACCTTTGTGGAAATCAACCCCCGCCCCAATATCTAACAGCTGTTGAGGGGGGTCGCAGACCATTGCCTGGAAATGGGTATGGACTCAGGTGACGAATGAATGCCTAGGCCTAAGACTTTCCCTCGCTTAGAGGGGCGCCACCTAGAGCTCCCCATCTTCGTCTCTAGCAACCCTTCCGTCCATGCGCACCTCACGGGGCCGACACCGTCGGAGTTCCAAAGGGCAGCTTCGCAGCGGGTGCCCCGGTGCCCGTAACTTTTTTCCATCCAGTGCAGCTGGGTTGGCCGCCAAAACAGACGTCCGCAAAGTGGCCCCGGGGCACCTGTCTGCCGGTTGGCCCCGGCCGGCCCACCTCAGACACCCGTGTTGCCCGCTCCCGCCCCCTGGCGGCCAAAGCCCCAAGGGAGCAGGTGGGGGCGGGGAGGTCGCATGGCGCAGGCGCGTAGCCCCGCCCGGCGGGCTTTGCGCGCAGGCCTCGGCACGCACCTCGCGCGCGGAGCACGTGGCTCCGGGGCCGCCGAGTGCCCCTGACCCTAGAGACTCAGGCGGCGGGCTGCACCGGCCCGGCCGATCGCGTGCGGTGCGCACCAGTCTTTCCCCGGCTCCTGACGCCCACGCAGCCCCCCCCCCCCGCCCCAACCAACCGCGGGCCTAGGTGGCGGGCTTGCGTCTCTACATTTGGCGGGCAAAGTCCCGCGGGAGGCTGCCCCCAAGTGCGCCCGGCTTTTTCAGCCCTGCGCTCCACGCGGCTTTTTACTGCCACAAGCAGGAAATCACCTCGCAGGAAAGCAAACGCGGACGTCCGCGATGGGAATGGCCCATCCTCTCCTCCCAAAAAAACTAGTCCCCGGCTGGGCCCAGAGGAGGTCGGTAGGAGACCTTGCTTTCGAAAAGCTCCACTCCAATGGAGAAATCGCCTCTGGGAAAGAACCAGAGATTACGCCAGGGACACTGGGGTTAAGGAGACGCCAAGGTGACTCGCGCCCGTCACCACGGACACGAGAAGAGTGGACTAGGACCGAAAGGGGGGGAAGAAAAAGCTCGTTTGCCTCAAAGTGTCGCGCTCCCACCGAGAGGAGAGAAGCTGCCCGGGGCGAGCAGCGGGGCCGACGCGGCGCGCAGAGGCGGAGCGGCGCCAAGCGCGCAGGGCCATGAACCCGCAGCACCGGACCCCGCGAGTCCCCCAGCGCCCAACATGACCCCACAAGGGGACAGGCGCGGCCGCAGCTTTTGTTCGTCTTCGTCGCCCCCGGAAGAGCTGCGCACACGGTGCTCCGGGGCAGCCGCGGGGGGCGCCCATCGGCGCCCCGCTCCTTCGCTTTCCGTTTCCTTCCCTCCGGCGCGTGGGCTCGCTCCTCAGCCAAACCCGGCACCGCTGCTAAATGACTGAAGCCGAGCGGCTGCTAGTGGAACACTCCCCGCGAAGGACGCCTGCCCCGGCCTCATGGCGGAAACCTTCACACCTCCGCGGGGACGACATCGCGGCCGGCCCGCCGCCCACTCCACACGGTCACAGCCCGGGGCGGACCAACCTCCTCAGACCCTCCGCAAGGCGCGAAACGGGGCGGCCCGGCGCCGAACAAAGAGCAGCGCCGCCGGCGGGCGCCCGCGGCCACTTCCCGCGGCCTGCCCGTACACGCGCCCCCCCAACACTTCCGATTCCAAACGCGCTCGAGTTTCAAAGTTATTTCCGTGCGCCCTGAGGGCTGAGGAACCCCCGGCCCGGCCCCTCTCCTCCCGCCGCCGCCCGGACGAATCGCAAACCACCTTCCGGAGCCGTGAAGAGCCTTCCCCCGAGCCCCTCAGCCTCCGCGCCCGCCCCCGCTCCAGCCCCGAGGGCGCCCGGCCCACCCCACGGCGAGCTTCAGGTCCGCCCGGGGCACTCCTCGCCCCCTCCCCCGCACACAAAGAGTAGATTTGGGGGCCTAGGCCATGTTCCCCCGCCGGAGGCGGCCACGGAGGGCTCGGAGCAGCCCGAACGCGGCGCTCCAGACACGGCTTCGGCGACAACGTGCGAACCCCGAAGGGGCGGGCAAACGTCTATTCTTACCTTGGTAGTAATCTCGGAACTGGTATCCACGGCCGCGTCTGACATGGTGGGACACACCGGTGATCCGATGCAGCAGATCAAAAAGAACGCGAGAGTTCGAAGACTCTGGCGGAGGAGCTGCCGGAGTCCGCAGCGGCGGTGGAGGAGCGCGGCGGAGGCGGCTGAGGAGAGCGGGAAGCCGGACACGGGAACAATGCAAAGATGGCTTTTCAGAGCAGCCAGTGGGGAACTCACGCGGCGCCAGAACCTTTAATATAGATGGTGGGCGGCGCTAGGCCTCCCTTGCCCGAATACTATTGGCCGAGCGCAGGGAGCGGGCGCTCGCTCATTGGCTCCATTCCGAACAATGGGCAAGCGTGCTTAAAGCGGCAGTGCCTTGGTGCGTCCCGCGCTGCGCAGTCGCCGGCCCCACTGTCATTCAGCACCTGAGCTTGCCCTGTCTCCGCTGCGCCGACGCCGCGGGGGAAGGGCGCGCGGGCACGCCCAGGGCGCGCGCTCCCGCTGCTGTTTTGCTGGGACTGCTGACGCAAAAAGCCAAAGCGCGGCAAAGCCGCTCGCCCAGCCCCCGTCCTCCCGTCCCTGGGGCTCCTGGGAAGGCGGGGGAGGGAAGGGGAGGTGGCTGCCGGCGCGCACGACGGCTGCCAGGGAGGGGGAGGGGGAGGCCGGGTGCTGCGCTTCGCTCGCCCCGGGCGTTGCCCTTCCTTCGCGGTACCTGCGGAGGTTGCTGCCCCCCGCGCCTTGGCACTGTCGCCCAAGAATTGTCCCAGCATAAGTGGGCGTCAGCCCCACGACGAGCGGTGGAGACGCGAGGCCGAAACTCGCGTCCTGGGTTGTCCCGTCTGTCCTCTCGGCTCCCTTCCAGGGCCCCCGAGTCTGCTGACGTCCGTCCACCCGTCGCCCAGCACAGGGCCGGGCTCCGTGCCTCGTGCACACGGTGATCTCTACGAGGGAGTCAGCCCGGTGCAGGCTCCTGCCCTCGAGCAGGACGGCCCGCGGCACCGCCCTCCAGGGCTCTGCACAGCGCCTGCCCCAGTGGTCACTGCCGTCGCGGCAGCCCCGGGGAGGCGTCCCATCCCGGTTAAGGGGCTGCGAGAGGCACATGAATGTCTACGTTGAGGCGTTATTGGGGGGCAGTAATCGTCCCTTACACCAGTGGGCTAGTCCTGGGGGGCTATCCTTGAAGTTTTGAGGGGGCCATTTAGGGAACCACGAGGAGCCCAACGGCGCCACACTCAAGATGGCGTTGGGCTCGGAGAGCGTGGCGTGACGTGGCGATCCAACCCACGCAGTCGATCCGAAAACTAGGAAACACCGTCCTTATCGCCACTGCGTTTGGCTGTAGGATTAAGAAACCCGCTGTGTGGGACGAAAGGTTAGAAGAGGGGGAAGTTCCTGCGGGGGATGGGGGGCCGCGGAAAACTGCCACACACAAGATGGCGGCAGATCGGGTTCATTCCTGTTACCAGAAGGGGGCGCCCGACACGGAAGGCGGGACTCCGGAGAGGCGAGCGCACATTGGCTGAGAATGGCGGGCGAACACAAAGTTGACGCTTTGCGTTCTCCCATTGGCAGGTGCCGCTGTCTGTCTCCTGGGGCCGCCGATCTGGGAGTGGAGAAAACCCGGAGTCTGGAGACACGGAGGGAGGAGAGTTGCGAAGTCCAGTAGAGCTTGAAATGTAGGGGCGAGAGGAGAGGCGGAGTCGCGCTTATTGGTTTTCTTAGGTCAGGGGCCAATGGGCCCCATTTCCACCGCGAGATCCCTTTTACTGAGCTTATCACACACTCGCCCGGGCCTCAGACTCCGCTGCCCGGCCGGGAAGAGGCGGGAAGAGCCAGAGCACCAACCGGGTCTGGGCCCCCTCCACCCACCCTGCCCCGCACGCGGCAGTCCCGCGTCCCCGGGCACAGCAGCCAATTTGGCCGCCAGCCTGTAGGGCTTTCCTGAGCGAGGGGTCTTTGGGGAGAAAAGAAGCCCGAACTCCCCGTCTTTTGGCCGGGAGAAGCCTGGGGCAGGTGCTGGATGGGGCAGGGGCACCTGGGGCACCTAGGTGCTGGATGGGGCAGGGGCACCGCGCCACCTCCCGCTGCTCGGAGCTCCCCGCCCCGTCCCGGGCACGCTGCAGCGGATGGGACGCCCGCCGGTCTCCGCCCCGAGGCGCCCCAATGCCCGGAGGTGGACTTCTCCCCTGGGTGAGCGCTGCCCAATCCAAGGAGGTCACAATGGTGTCCCCGAGGACCTCGAGCCCCAACTCTTTGTTCGGTCCCCTCCCTACCGCCGCCGGCTTTATTGAGGCCCGGACCTGAGGCCGCCCTTGGCCTCGGAGGAGGAAGGGCTCTTGGCCTCCGCCGCCACCCCTCCTTTGTGCCACATTCTCCGAGAGGTTTGTGCGGCGTCGTAAGTGGGACAGGAGAGCGCCTTCTACCTGTCGTGCACCCATTTAGTTCTGGTTACACTCGAGGGGATTGTTCTGCTCACAAAACCCCGTGCAGACAGAGCTTGGTCTGGGCCACATCCAAGCGATTGGGTCGTCTTCTCTGTCTGGATGGTGGCCTTGGACAGTCATCTCTGTGTCCACAGCTGAACATGACTGTTCTGGATTCTGGCCATTATGTGGGGCACGTGGCAGGGAAGGTATTGCATCTAGGAGGAGCTGGGTGAACGTGAATTTCCCTGGAAGAACTGCTTTGTCTGACCCTGTCTCCATGCTTTGGCTAGAAGTGGGTAAGGAAGGCTCATACCCACCTGGTTCTGGGACCAGCATTTACAGTCACCAAGCACTAACTGAGCACCTGCTGGGTACATGAAGTGAGCCTTTGGTTTATGCTTCAAGCATTTCCCTTTATTCTCGGCACCTTACACGCCGGTAGGGGGAAGCTGGGATGGTTCAGCAGGTTAAGCCCTGGCTTTGCAGTGCCCACCCTCCAGGGACCGAGGCCGGGACTGTTCGGACCCATATGCTGAACTAGAGTGTGCTTCCCACGCAGGAGGCCCCCAGCTCAGTTCTTGCACAGGCGAGCTTCCCATGTGGGAGGTCCCCGTTTGGCCCCAGCTCCAGGGAGCATGACACCCATTGGAAAGCCCCCCACCCACCCACCCCAGCGCCCTGCCCTGCACGGTCTCTCCCCACCTGGGTGGAACTAAACTATGTCCCAAAACTGATGACATACAACTATGGAGACTGCTCTGGGCCCTCCCCCTTCTCTCTGTCTCTGTCTCTGTCAAAAACAATAAAATTAATCTTTAAAAAAAGAAAATCATGGGGAAGCCAGGATGGCTCAGTGGGTTAGGTGCTCGCTTGACCGAGGATTGAATCCCGGCCCCAACCCGTGGGGAACCATATGCTGAACTGGGAGCTCCCCCAGTTCAGTTCTCTCTCTGTCTCTGTCTCTGTATCTTTCTCTGTCAAAATAAATAAATAAATATATATATATTATTTAAAAAAGAAAATCAGCAAATTTATAGGTGCAGCCTTTAATATGATATCACTCTCCTTTTAACAAGTCAGAAAAGCAGACCAAGGGATGATAGCAAGGGACTTGGAGTAACCAAGTGTATCAATGACTAGGCTGAGTCTAAAACTCTAGAATAGAGAAGTTGTTAGCTGAGCCCTGGAAAGGAAGCAGCCTACTTGGACATTCTCCTCCTGGCCATAGGAGCGTGGTATTTGAGTTAGACTATCACGAGCCTTGTTCCTCCAGTGGCAGGTAACTCCCCACTTTTACTCATTCACACATCTCTGCCCTTTGCTGCTTTTGTGGCCTTTCAGACCCCCCACCTCCACCAACCCCCAAAATAAAGAAAGAAAGAAAACAAGCTGATAAGCCCTGGTAGGTCTCAAGTCTGAGCCAAGTCTGTTTATAGCCTCAGGTGCATTGGGCTTAGGTTAGAGCGGCTCAAAGCAGCCCCCGAATGGCCTTCAGGCAAGTTTTGTGTTTAGGGAATTTCCAGAGGGGCACCTCTGGGTTGCCCACACTCTCCAGCTGGACCACGGGCCTTTCCCTGCCCAGCCTGAGTAACACATTTATTTCACCTGCCTGGCCCTGTAGTCACTTAAGTTTGCAACATTTGCTCCAAAGCTATTTCCAACCTATTCCTAAATAGCTGTCTCACAATTCTGCTTAATACCCAAAAGACCGGAAAGAATATAATTGCTGGTAAACCTGCCTGGATTCAAATCCCAGCCCTGGCACATACTAGCTACTTGAAATGGGGGGAGTCACTGTCTCACTTCTAAAACATGGAGATGACAATAACAGTTCCTACCTTCCAGGGGTATGGTGGGAACTGAAGGAGTTAATATGCGGAAATTTCTTCAAATAGCATCTGGCACCTCTGGGAAAACCATCAGTGTTCTTCGAACCCCATTTTCCAGCTACCGGCTGGACCTAAGTGCTTGGTTTCAAGGTGTTTGTAGGACTCTGGACAAAGGAACAATGTCTTCAGCAAATTCTTCCCACATTCGGTGGGAAATGAGGGCACCAGCCTGGCTGAGTTTCTGGAAGTCTACGATTCGATGCCTGACATGCTTGGCAGCCCCTGTGGCCTCAGAAAAATGACAGAGTCTGGGAGGCAGCCTGAGCAGAGCAGGCCTCAAAAAATCCCGCCTTTCTGCCCTTCAGCAACCAGGAGTTTCAGGCTGTGGTTTCCTTGCCAGACGTAAGGGCCTGGGGAGCTGCCAGAGGCCTTTCAACTCTCCCGCCCTGCTGAGCCAGAATGAGATTGTGTAAGAGCCAACCCCCCACCCCGCGTGCACGCACACACACACACACACACACACACACGCCTGCTCCCTTGCACAGCATGCCCAGACCTGCCCATTCTCCCGGGACTCTGTGCCACAGGGCCTGGTATCCACACAGGTCTGGCTGCCCCAAGAGGCTCCTGCCTGGCAGGAGAGGGTGGGGAGCATCTCTTGCCATGCAGGGCCTGCCCCTAAACTGATGCCAAACTGGAGCCCCGACTGGAGATGCGAAAGGAGGCTGAGGGACGTGTGTGTGCTGGGTACACGGTCACGACCACCCCAGGAGCACACTCATGAGGAGGTATCAGTTCTAGATTCCCTGTGCACAAGCCCCCTACGGTGGCTCCAGGCCTCTTCTGCCCTCCTGGCCCACTTTGCAGCCCCTCTTCCCTGCATCCATCTCTGTGTGTGCATACCTGTTTGCATAGCGTGAGCTCCACGGGTGTTTTGCTTAAGCTCCGGTTATCGTTTGTGAGTGTGTGGGCCCAGCATCACAGTGGCAGGTGAAGGTGTGGCTGGGGAGCGGGTGTGCCGGCACACACCCAGCACACACCCAGCACACACCCAATCACTCTGCCTGTGAGTCTGAAAGAGCAGCGGGCCCTGGGAAAGCTTCAACACCTGTATGTGGCTGTGAGGACTCAGTTAACTGGCCGCACAGGGGAACTCAGAGAACAGGAGCCTCGAGTGGGCCCCCGCTGAGCACCTGTGTGTCCAGGTGAGCTTGCAGTGGAGGAGAGGCAGGTCCTTTGACATTTCAGAGCTTCCTCTTTCTTCTCTGTTAATCTCAAATGGGTCTTTCCTACTTTCCCTTCACTCCAAGCAGACAGGCCACTCCCAGTCTTGTTTGCGGGGAGAAGGTGTAAGCGATGGAGGACGTACCCCTGGCCATTTCTCATTCTCTCACACCAAAGGGACGCACAGACAGGGTGACCAACTGTCCAGCTCCCTGTGCTCCAACTAGGAAACTCCTGGGGAAACTGGGACATGCTGGTCACATGCTGGTAAGAATGGCATTTCGGCAGAAATTTTAGACCCCGGCCAAGAAGGGTCCTGTGGCCCTCCAGCCAGAAACAGCCCCTCTTGCACGCTGCGTCTCATTGCCGTGGGGAACCCAGGGTGATGCCAGGAGCATTTGGTTTGCACATGGCGGAGCAGAAGGGTGGAAGGGCTTAGTGAAGATCACAGAGCAGATGGGGGGCGTGGGGATCAGCACCCCCACACCTTCCCGGGAGGGCTCTCAGCTGCTATGTGCGGTGCGCCGGCCACGGGCAGTGACCGTCGCAAGCATGGGAACCTGTTCGTTTCTAGATCCAGGTGGGAGCAAGAGTCTCTGGAACTGGGGGAGGAGATGCCTCAGGCTCCTTTCAAAAATGTTCTCGCCTCTAAGAGGTTTTCTGAGACTCTCACCAGGGGAGCGAAGCTCTCACTTAAACAACTCTATAGGAACTCTCAAAGCGGGGTGCAGAATTACCCCAGAGCTCAAACTTCCCCAGGGAAGGGAAGTGGCAGCACCTTATCTAGGAAAATGAAGCTCCGTGTACTTAAAGCCTGAGAGGAAAGCTGGAGTCTAGGCGTCGGAACTGAGAGCTGGTTCAGCACTTTCCTCCACCGCAGCTCGCTCTCAGCTTGTGACCAGGCCTTGCATGGTGACCGTTTATTGGCTGTCAGGCGACTTTCTCCAGGCCGGTCTCTTCTGCCACGTAGGTGCTCTAAAAGTGTCACCTCAAAAGCGTGGGCCAGGGGAAGCCGGGATGGCTCAGTGGGTTAAGCGCTCACTTTGCAGCGCCGGGGACCGAGGATCGAATCCCGGCCCCGGCCCGTGTGGACCCATGTGCTGAACTGGGGAGTTCCCCCAGTTCAGTTCTCTCTCTGTCTCTGTATCTCTCTCTCTCTCTCTCTCTCTCTCTCTCTCTTTCTCTCTCTCTCTGTCAAAAACAATAAAAAATTTAAAAAAAAAAAAGTGTGGGCCAGACACCTCCCCATCCACGTGGCTGCTGGCAAGTTCCCAGTTTTCCCACTTGCTAAACGGAGACAAGACTATGGCCCGGCTCCCGGGGAGAGAACAGCATGGCTACTGGTGCCTGCTCTGTCCCGGGCTTCTCACAGGTCCACAGTGCCCCGAGGTACAAAGCCTTCGCCGAGACAAGGTTTGGAGACACCCCCAAAGTGTTCATCGCGTTGGTAGTACTCGGTCTCTGTTGGACCATATGTGATATGTTGGAGGTTTCCTCAATTAAGATTGTCAGGTGAGGGGAAAGCCGGGACGGCTCAGCGGGTTGAGCGCTCGCTTTGAGGCCATGAGGACCGAGGATCGAATCCCGGCTCCGGCCCAGGCAGGACCCACATGCTGAACTGGGGAGTTCCCACAGTTCGGTTCTCTAGCTGTCTCTGTCTCTGTCTCTCTCTCTATCTGTCAAAAAGTAAAATAGAAATAACTATGCACTGA